>PIJE02004636.1:17500-24191 GCA_002895965.2 Coryphaenoides rupestris | reverse complement strand
CACAAACTGAAGTACATTCATTAAAAGACAGTGGGGCAACATCGGTTTAGGCATCAAACACCAAGCGTTTAGTCGCGAGAGGCATGGATGTCCAAACTGCACTTATCTCGCGCTCAAACGCATTTTGCAGCCACGCACACAATAACCTCATAAGACGCTATTGCCCAATGATCCCTCTGTATGTATCTTGTGCTGGTGCACCTCTACTTGCTTCCCTACCGTTTTGGAGTTGGGGGGTTATTGCATTCGAGAGTAGTTCACAATTCATTTTCACAATAGGCGCTTGTGTGTTTCTAAGCGGTTAAACAGTAAAAGGTGATGGGTCTTCACAACTTTCATGGAAACGTTTATCCGACCTTACCAATGCTTGTGTGGGCATGAGTACATCATAAGACAGTGGGGCAACATCGGTTTAGGCATCAAACACCAAGCGTTTAGTCGCGAGAGGCATGGATGTCCAAACTGCACTTATCTCGCGCTCAAACGCATTTTGCAGCCACGCACACAATAACCTCATAAGACGCTATTGCCCAATGATCCCTCTGTATGTATCTTGTGCTGGTGCACCTCTACTTGCTTCCCTACCGTTTTGGAGTTGGGGGGTTATTGCATTCGAGAGTAGTTCACAATTCATTTTCACAATAGGCGCTTGTGTGTTTCTAAGCGGTTAAACAGTAAAAGGTGATGGGTCTTCACAACTTTCATGGAAACGTTTATCCGACCTTACCAATGCTTGTGTGGGCATGAGTACATCATAAGACAGTGGGGCAACATCGGTTTAGGCATCAAACACCAAGCGTTTAGTCGCGAGAGGCATGGATGTCCAAACTGCACTTATCTCGCGCTCAAACGCATTTTGCAGCCACGCACACAATAACCTCATAAGACGCTATTGCCCAATGATCCCTCTGTATGTATCTTGTGCTGGTGCACCTCTACTTGCTTCCCTACCGTTTTGGAGTTGGGGGGTTATTGCATTCGAGAGTAGTTCACAATTCATTTTCACAATAGGCGCTTGTGTGTTTCTAAGCGGTTAAACAGTAAAAGGTGATGGGTCTTCACAACTTTCATGGAAACGTTTATCCGACCTTACCAATGCTTGTGTGGGCATGAGTACATCATAAGACAGTGGGCAACATCGGTTTAGGCATCAAACACCAACGCAAGTTTAGTCGCGAGTGGAGCCCCACCCCCCCCCCCCCACCCCCCCCCCCCACCCCACCCCCCGTCACACAGGAGGAATGTCAATAACAACACTGACCCAACTTATCTCCGTTTACCACGCCGCTCAAACGCCAGTTTTGCTAGCGCCCACGCACACAAATATTACCTCACTCCAAACGCGAACGCGCATCATATGCACCCCCACACAAACACGATCTCCCCTCATGCGTATGTACGATCAACCTACATTCGAGCCATGCAGCGATGCACGATGCATACTTGTCTTTCACTATGACCCCGTTTTGGACCGTGTGGGGCGGCGGTTGTATTGGGCCATTCCGAGAGTAGTTCCCAATTACATTTTCACAACCAATACTGGCGCTTGAGTGTTTCTTGAATTGACCGGAGGTTATATATATCAAACTTAACAATGCGAAAAAACAAGTTTAAAAAAGGTGGCGGATGGGTGCGTTCTCTATACGCGTATTCAAGTTACTAGGCATTACCAGACGCCCTGGCTAACACTCTTACTTATGTACCAGTTATCAAACTTAACTGCGGCGGGTGTACGTTTCAATTTAGGATCCTCCCTCCCTAAAACATGATTAAAGTTGGAAGTGACAGATGAGTGTGCATAAAGATGTCAGCCCTCTAGACACTGGCGCTCCCTCCGGGCCTGCGGGGACGCCGCCGCACACACAACACCAATTTAGCGGTAACACAAAAAAAAATAGAAGAAGAGAAGAAGAGAAGAAAAAGCCGGAGAAAAGGCTATCTTAAGCGAGCCCAGAGTCTCTGAACTAGTTCTTATTTCCATTTTAAATGCCGTGCGTCACTTCACTTTTCGCGTGACGTTGACGGCGGTTTTAAAAAAAGACCCGGAGGCGACACACTTTGTCAAAATGAACCGTTTAAATAAAGTTATGTTTGACATGTTTTGCTTGCGAACCACTGGGGTGCTTTTTGAGGGTGGAGGTTCAGGGGGGTGAGGGTGGAGGTTCAGGGGGGGGGGGGGGGGGGGGGGGGGGGGGTGAGGGTGGAGGTGGGGGGGGGGGTGGTGGGGGGAGGTGGGGGTGGGGGGGTGGGGGTGGGGGGGTGGGGGTGGTGGTAGGGGGGGTGGGGGGGGTGGGGGTGGGGGGGGGGGGGGGGAGGTGGGGGGGGTGAGGGTGGAGGTGGCTGGGTGGAGTAGTGGTGGTGGTGAGGGTGGTGGTGGTGGTGGTGAGGGTGGTGGTGGTGGTGGGGGGTGGGAGGTGAGAGGTGGTGAGGGTGGGGGGTGGTGGTGGAGGGGGGGAGGGTGGAGGTGGAGGTGGTGGGGGAGGTGAGGAGGTGGGAGGAGGGGGTGGAGGTGGAGGGGGGGTGGAGGTGGAGGGTGGAGGTGGAGGGTGGAGGGTGGAGGGAGAGGGGGTGGGTGGAGGGTGGAGGTGGAGGAGGGGTGGAGTGGGTGGGGTGGAGGTGTGTGGTGAGGGGAGGGGTGGTGGGGGGGGTGGGGAGGTGGGGGGTGGAGGTGGGGGGTGAGGGTGGAGGTAGGGGGGGGGTGAGGGTGGAGGTGTTCAGGGTGGGTGGGGGTGAGCTCCGTCGTGAGACTCTTCCTCCTCTCCAAAGTAAGCAACTTCGAGACCCATTCTTTCCCAGGCTCCTTGCCTTACAAAATTAATAATTGATGACATATGCCTAATAATATCCTGTTACTGCTCATTGTTCCACATGGGACTCCCAGAAAGTCTAATTAGTTCTCCCAAATTTTTAATCACTAATGCTGTGTTTTCCCGCTCTTTTTATGGCAGCAAACCAACACGGAGTTCTTCCAGGGGACCAAAACGTGGAAAGACTTGTGAAATAGTCTACAAGTCTTCAAAATGGACTCGGAATTGAATCCAAGTGCTTCTTTGTGAGACGACGCACTCTTATACCGCCAAGGTGTGAGTGTGTGTGTGTGTGATTAGCCATCGCGAGCCGTTTGCCACGATTGCCATGTGACTGCCGTCTAGTGACATCACAAGTGGGAATGTCCACCTAGATGTATGCTGACTAGATCAGTTTACGTCGTACGGTTACAGTACAGTCCACTGGGCGGGTAGGCCGGTAGACTGATCTAGTCGTCGTACAACTTAGTTGGACGTTCCCACTTGTGATGTCACGAGACGGTTGTCACATGGCAATCGTGAAACGGCTCGCGATGGCTAATCACACTCACACCTGGTGGCATAATATGTCCCCTTTAAAGGAATTATGAATATATCAAATAATACATAAATAACAAAAATAGGCTGCATCTGGGGCCTCCTCTTGCCAACCTCCAACCACTCCAATAATGAAACGGGTGGAGGTGGAGGAGGTGGAGGAGGAGGTGGAGGAGGGGGGGGGGAGTAAAACAGTGGCTATGAAGCAGCAGCAGCAACCACCACCACCACCACCACCACCACCACAACAAAGTGTGCAGAGCAGCTTGAGGCTCGTGCCGGCTCTGGCAGAGCACCAATCGCCGGCACCCATATCTAAACACATGAGCCCAGGGCCAGACTCCTCTCCTCTCCACCCCGCTCCGCTCCGCTCCACTCGGATCGGATCGGATCGGCTCCTCGCTGGGAGAGACGGGGAGGAGGTGAGGAGGGGTGAGGAGGGTGTGAGGAGGGGGTGAGGAGGGGTGAGGAGGGTGGAGGAGTGGAGGAGGAGAGGGGGGGGAGAGAAGAAGCATACAGGGTGCTGCTTGGTCAGTGTGTATGTGAATATATTCCACATACACACTCCACACACACACTCACACCTCCACACACACACACACACACACACACCACACACACACACACACACACACACACACACACACACACACACACACACACATCACACATCACACACACACACCCACACCCACACCCACACCCACACACACACACACACCACACACACACACACACCCACCACACACACACCACACACACACACACACACACACACACACACACACACACACACACACACAAGCCAGAGGGCTTCACCTTACATTGCACCACTCAGCTCACTCACTCAGCTATCCATTACATTATTTTGGTTTCTGCTGCTTGGTTTGGTATATATATCTATATATATATAGTATAGATATATATATATACTATTTATATACTATTTATTTTTTTTACATATAGTGTATTTATGTGTGTGGATGGTCCTGGACTTGGCCCAGGCCTCCACTTGGCGGTGGAAGTGGCGAGGAGAAGGTACTTGGTGGTCTGGATCGTCTTACCAGGCCAGCTGTCTCTCTCTCCCTGTCTCTCTCTCTCTCTCTCCTCCTCTCTCTCTCTCTCTCTCTCTCTCTCTCTCTCTCTCTCTCTCTCTCTCTCTCTCTCTCTCTCTCTGGCTGGCTGCAGTAGGAAACTCCGATGAACAGATCTAACGAATAAGAGCAGGCCCAGTGTTCTGCAACATGAGCCTAATCTCGCCTCTAATAAAATCAACCAGACAGTCCTCTCTCTCTCCCTCTCCTCTCTCTCCCCCCTCTCTCTATCTCCTCTCTCCTCTCTCTCTCTCCTCTCTCCCTCTCTCTCTCTCCCTCACTCTCTCTATCTTCTCTCTCTCTTCTCTCTCTCTCCTCTCTCCTCTCTCCTCTCTCTCCCTCTCTCTCTCTCTCTCTCTCTCTCTCTCTCTGTGCACACACAGATTTAGAAAAGCACAAACTGTTAGTTATTATGTACAAAGGGCACCCAGAGGGAGACATATGTATATGTGTACACACACACCATACACACACACACACACACACACACACACACACACACACACACACACACACACACACACACACACACACACACACACACACACACACACACAGCACACACACACACACACACACACACACACACACACACACACACACACACCTTTGCCTTTCTCCACTATTTGTACACTATTGCATGTCCACCAGATTGGCCAATTACCCTGACAGAGACCGAGCGAAAGGTCAGAGTAAAACTGGCACAGAGAATCACACGTAGCAACAGTATGCAGTGAACCGGCCCTGCATCCCGGAAACCATGAGGCGTGTGTGTGTGTGTGTGTGTGTGTGTATGTGTGTGTGTGTGTATGTGTGTGTGTGTGTGTGTGTGTGTGTGTGTGTGTGTGTGTGTGTGTGTGTGTGTGTGTGTGTGTGTGTGTGTGTGTGTGTGTGTGTGCCATGTGTGTGTGTATGTGTGTGCGTGTGTGTGTGCTGTGTGTGTGTATGCGTGTGTGTGCGTGTGTGAGTATGTGTGTGTGTGTGTGTGTGTGCGGGGGTGTGTGAGGCCCTGTGGATGTGGACGGGGTCCACGTTGTTGTTGCTGTCAGGTGGGCTCACCGGGACGCTATGGGGACTGATACATGGTCTTAGCGTCATGGCAACGCGGGGCATCATCGGTGGCGTCTGCGACACTCGTATTTACCACCCTTTCTTTCCCGCCCTTTAATCATTTATACATCATCAAATACAATCCCTCTCTCGCTCTCTCTCTCTCTCTCTCTTGTTCTCTCTCACCTCTGCCACGGAGGTAATCAGTTTTTGCCGTGACACGGTGTTTCTCTGTGTGGCTTGTGCTGAAATTCCTTGTCAATATTTAATTAATTTGCCCGATGGAAAGGGTAAAGATTAAAGAAATGTATATTGGATTATCGGAGGCACACGAGACAGGCAGACGGAGAGGTTGACTCACGGAGGGAGAGAGGGAGAGGGGGAAAAAAAGGAAAGAAATAGAAAATCAAGCAATTACGTTGGATTATTAGATTTGTCTGAATCACACTCGCAGACAATACCGCCAGTCAGTTGGCTATAAATATGATGTGATGAAACGCAGCCATTATGCAGGTGATATATGAAAATGATTTCCTATATGAAATGTGTTGTGTCCATCCGAATTATGCGGAGATAAAACATCAAAAGTATGTATTACATGCAAAAAAATATTCATCAATATGAATAATTCCCCCGGCTGGAATTCCATTAAGTGTGATCTGTTGTGATTCATTTGAATATATTATTTACAGACTGCAAACTTTCTCGCTAACTTTACAAACTGCTATTGATCCGCGGTGCACTTTCGGTTTCAGTTCCACGTTGGCTTCGCCCACGCACTGCTCCGACGCTCCTCGTTCACCTCCCCGTCCGCCTCGCTCGTCCTCGATTTCCCCTCGACCGCGCTTCCTTGCTAGGGGTATACGGAGGGTCATCAGCCTTTCACTGATGCCGACAGGTGTTTCAGTAAGGCTTGGTAGAAGTGTGTTTCTGACCGCCAGTCCCACACCATGCAGGTGTTTTCCATCAGGGGGGTAGCCTTTCCAGAAGAAGGTATATCCCATTCCTTCCTCCTTTAGGGATCCCTCATCCAAGAGCCTGGTCTCACTTAGGGCAGCAATATCGATGTTGTATCGCCTCAGTTCAGCAGCAACTAGTGCTGTTCTCCGATGGGGTCGGTCGCAGTTGCCAGTGGAGTCCAGGAGGGTTCTGACATTCCATGATGCCAGTTTCAACACACACACCAGACACAACACACACACA
>PIJE02004636.1:0-10000 GCA_002895965.2 Coryphaenoides rupestris | reverse complement strand
AACGACACAATGCCGGCGGATAGATATTAATTTAATTTCCCAACACAAAACGCTGGTAGTAGTGGGTAACTACCAGGTAACTAGATATCCAGAGAGGGGTGGTCTGTGTGTGTGTGTGTGTGTGTGCCGGGGGAGGGGCGGTGGTTGGTGGGGGATGCTTGGCTTGTTTCATGTTGCTGGTTTTGAATTAGCTTAAGTAAATACACCTGCGTGACCCTTGAGTGCTCCAGAGGTCAAAGTCATTCAAACATTTAAAGAATGGTAATTAAATTACCCTTGGTGCTGAATAACTTTAATTTGGTAGCGACACAAATTGCTTCCAGCTTTTGTCTTCTACAAAGCCCCCCCCGCCCCCCCCGCCCCCCCCGCCGCCGCCCCCTTCAGCTGTGCTTTAATATTTTATGATCAGGCAGGACTTGTGGCAACAAACAGCCTCTCATTTTCCAAATCTTAAGTAATCAAAGCTAATTCCGGCCCGTTTAAACGCGGGCGCTCCGATTCCGTTTCTGTTATTTCTTCGTGCCGAGGCCGAACGAGGGGATCGCGGGAGAGCGAGCGCGAGGGGGGGGGGGGGACCTTTTACGACGGGGGGGCTTAAGCTAACACAAGCTCCTCTACGGCAAATGAACTTCTGCGTCCCGCCGGCGTGATTTATGAAGTGAAATAAAAAACGGTTCCCTGCGTTGGTATTAGCGGGGCTTTTTCGGCGAGGGACTCGGGGGCCCATATTTCAGCCACCTCTCGGGGAAAGAGATTTCGGGCCCCCCACCCCGATGCGGGCCCCCCCTTTTAATACGATTTTCGACCGCCGAGGTCCGGGTCCACGCAAAGTGCGGCGGTCACAATGCCCCCTCTCCGATAACTCTTCATTTGCGGCGTGGCCCGCAGCCAGCGCAGCTACTACCTGAGTCTCTTTGAAGAGCGACACGTTGGCCCGGGTATTTAACCATGCTGTTTGAGGTCCTGGCACTCCGAGCGCAGGGGATGAGAGGGGTGGGGAGAGCAGAGCAAAGGGTGAGAGCGAGAGAGAGCGAGAGAGAGAGATAGAAATAGCAACACACACACACACACACACACAGAGAGAGAGGGAGTGAGAGAGAGAGACGTAACGAAGGGGTTCAGAGAGTGAGAGAGACTGCGGTGGCAGAGCCAATAGAGGCTGGGAATCTGATGAAATAATCGTGCGCAGAGGCTTAACGGGGGAGCAGACAGACACACAGATGGCGGCGGCGACAGCGGCGGTGGCGGCGGCGGCGGCGGCGGCGGCGGTGACGCAGGGCCGGTTTCGGCAACCACGTCTCGTCTCTGCGCCGACGCGCCGCGCTTCTACGGTGGGTGTCGGTAACCTTGGTACCTGTGTGGGGCTAACGCTCTGACAATGATGATACTTACTGACCTTATCTTAATAACTATTATAATAATACAAATTGACAATTAAAATCGTAAATGGTCCAAGGTTTGCATTTATATAACACTTTTATCCAAAACACTGTTACAGTTATTGCCTCACATTCACCCATTCATACAACCCGACGGCGGTGTCAAACCATGCAAGGTAACAACCAACACCGTCAGGAAGCAGGTAGGGTTAGGGTGGTGTCTTGCTCAGGGACAACTCCACACATTAGCTAGGAGGGGGAGGAGGAGCCCCGGGGATACGAACCAGGCAACCTTCTCTGTTGCCAGACAACCGCTCTTATACCTCCTGAGCTACTGCCGCCCACACAGAATGAATTAGTAAATAGTACAATCTTTTTATTCATTTTAGAATTGTTATAATCCATATTCCTCTTCTTCTCCTCCGTATCATTGTTTTATAACATTGCAATGTTTTTGGAGAGAGAGAAAGAGAGAGACTGTGAGAGAGAGGGAGAGAGAGAAGAGAGAGAGAGCGGTCAGAGAACGGCCAAAGAAAACAATGTCTGTTTGTCGGTGAAGAGCAACGTAACAACATGAAGTCATCCTCTCGACGGACCCTGTGTGTGTCTCTGCCAACCACACGTTTCAAAGAGAGAGAACGATGCCTGGCTGCCTGGCTGCCTGGCTGGCTGGCTGGCTGGCTGGCTGGGTGGGTGGTGCGTGAGGGTGGAGGTGGGTGGGTGGAGGTGGGTGGAGGTGGGGGCCCCCGGTCGGGATGGAGCCCTCGGCTTTGATATAGTTTCCGGCCGGGGAACTTTAGCAGCATGTTAAATATTAATAGCGATTAACCTAGTTCAAGCTCCGCAGACAACGGTTCAAAGAGCCCTGTGCCTCGCGCGCGGGCAACACTGCGCTCTCTCTCCGGCAGTTTAGCCCTGATAGCGAGAGGAGGCTGCTTGCAGCGCGCGCACACACACACACACAACACGTACACACACACACACACACCACAACACACACACACCAGGCCGGCCCAACTCTCTCTCTCTCTCTCTCTCTCTCTGTCTCTCTGTTTCCTCTCGGTGTCTCTCTCTCCTCTCTGTGTCTCTCTGTTCCTCTCGGTGTCTCTCTCTCACTCTCTGTGTAACATTTGTGTGAAAGCGATGTAAAAGGGCTTTAAAACACATCTCTGCCCAATGATGAGACTCGCTCTCTCTCTCTCTCTCTCTCTCTCTCTCTCTCTCCTCTCTCTCTCTCTCTCTCTCTCTCTCCCCGAACCCACCCCTCCCCACCCCCTCCCCCCCTCTCCCTGCGTTCTCACCATTTGAACTCCGGAATAAACTCGGCCCTCTCTGAGTTACAGCATTCCTCAGCCTGGCACATTCAGGCCCACTAAATAGGCCCGGACACCTCGGAGATCAAACAAATCTCCATTGTGCTACAATTACCCAGACCGCTGTCTCAGCGCTCTGTCCTTCACTACACCCCCACCACCACTCTCCCACTCCCCCACAACACACCCCCACCCCTCCTCTCCCCCCAATCCTCCCCTCCACCCCCCCCCCCACCCCCTCCTCTCTCTCTCTCTCTCTCTGGCTCTCTGTCATTCTCTCTCTTCCAGACTGCCCTCTATTGCACTCTCTCCCCTTCAGTGTGTTCATCCTCCTCTCTCTCTCTCTCTCTCTCTCTCTCTCTCTCTCTCTCCCCCCTCTTTGCTCATCCATCACTCACTCTCTCTCTCTCTCTCTCTTTCTCTCTCTCGCCCTCGCGCTCTCTCACTCTGCCTCTCTCCCAAATCGCTCCTCGCTCCCTCGATCCCCCTGTTCTTTTCCAGCCCATCATTTCTTTTTCGTCTTTTCTTCCTTCTCGGCGATGGTTATGACGCATTCGGTTCTCAACAAAAGCCCCCATTGTTTACGGAGGGGGGAGAGAGGGGGAGAGAGAGAGAGAGAGAGAGGGAGAGAAAGAGGGAGGACTCTGCAGGCCGAGTGCTGTCAAGAGGTGGAAGTACCGCAGAGAACCGACCGGTTGTGTACCGCGGTTGGTTAACACGCGGTCGACCCCGCGGCCGAGACCCCTGCTGCTCAATCGCACAGCTTCAGAGCACGCCAACTCTTCGCCGCGGGGGGGGGGGGGGGGGGGGGGGGGGCTGGGGGGGTCAAAGTGTCGTTGTGGCGATGGTGCCGAATGGCGTTGGGTCAGTGCCCAAGCGGCAGATAAGGGTTTCTGTTTTCTGTTGTTGAGGAGGACACTGTTCTGAACTCCTAATCGTGTTTCGCATTATTATTGTTGTCTCCGTTCAGCGGGCCGGCTTTGCATCGACTTCGCGTCGTCTCCGTGGCTACGAGGCGAGCGTCAGAGTGGGCCTGAGGGTCCGTCGCCGAGGACCGTCGCCGACACAAACAGCTCGTCTGTTCATTTAGCGTAGTAAAGTGAAAGCGTGACGTGCCAGGCCCTGTGCACACACACGCACACACACACACACACACCACACACACACACACACACACACAACTGACTTCACGGGGGCATCACAACACCACAGTCACCATGCGATCATGACTCTTTTCACCGGAGAACGTAACCCCACGTTGACCCCCCCCGCCTCGCACGGGGCTCCAAATCTGCACCCGTGGGGACCGATAGTCGACAGGCGCCAAGCGGCAAAACGTTGGATTGGAGAAAAATACAAAAAAATAAGACATTTAAAGCGGCGGTTGGGGTGGCGGTGAGACGTCAAGCTTGCCAACCTCGCTCTTCATAATCAAGGTGACTCGGCCGTGAGTAATCCCCCTCGGCCGCTGGCGGGATGGCTGCAAGAATTCCCCGCCCGACGTACCCGGTTGCAGCAGCTCTCAGCTCAAGCTACAGCGACGGCTACGGCTACGGCTATGGCTACGGCTACGGTGCGGTGGGAATGCTGGGTCATGTCTGTCTGCCTTTCGTCCCCCACCTCACCCTCCACCCTCCTCCACCCTCCACACACACACACACACACAGACACCCCTCCCCCCGCCCCCATGATGCATCTGCGGGGTCGAATGCGCGGGGCCTCACTGTTAGCCATTATGTACCTATTAGCCTTGATTATCTCCTGATAGCCGCCCGCCAGTTGGTTTCACTCAGGCTCTGAACAGGTCGCGGAGCTTTGTTACCTTTCAACCGCTGGGGCTGGGGCCACCCCACCCCCACCATGCCTCTCCACCCCGCCCTTCCCCCTCCCTCCTCCCTTCCCAGCCTGCCTCCTGATGATGGATGATGATGATGATGATGATGGCAAAAACAAAAAGCACATGCATGGAAGTGTTTAAGAGACTCTAGAGGTCTCTCTGTCTCCCGCTCTCTCTCCCTCCCTCTCGCACTCTCTCTCTCTCTCTCTCTCCTGTCTCTCTCTTCGCTCTCTCCCTCCCTCTCTCTCTCTGCGCTCTCTTCTCTCTCTCTCTCTCTCTCTCTCTCTCTCTCTCTTCTCTCTCTCTCTCTCTCTCTCTCTCTCTCTCTCTCTCTCTCTCTCTCTCTTCTCTCTCTCTCTCTCTCTCTCTCTCTCTCTCTCTCTCTCTCTCTCTCTCTCTCTCTCTCTCTCTCGGTCAGTGGGACGCCCCCAGTGGATGATGTCACACACACACACCGAGGCCTCCAGATATGCCGTGTCGTCGAGGTTCTAGTCCGTAGTAGCAATGTGTGTGAGTGTGTGTGTGTGTGTGTGTGTGTGTGTTTTCTGTTTAGTATAAGAGGACCAATACTATATCCTAATGATATATACATACATGAATAATGAAAAGGAAATGGGAGGAGCACGCCGCCACAACTTAGGCGTACGGGGAATCCACGACAATATGCGTCAACCTAGCGTCTCTCAATACGCCCAACCGATCGACATGCAAACCCCCTCACCCCACCCACCCACCCCCACAGAATCTTCTCCAGTCTTCCTCCTCATCCTCAGATCTGCCTCGGAGACACATTCAATGTTCAGTGCCTAACGCTCCCTCCCCCCCCCCCCCCGGCCCCCCTCTGGCACGACGTGAGGAGAGACGAGGAGAGTTATCTGAGACACAACCAGAGAGAGGGGTGTGGGGAATCAACCCGGAGGCAGGAGATAGAGAGAGAGAGAGAGAGAGAGAGAGAGAGAGAGAGAGAGAGAGAGGAGAGAGAGAGAGAGAGAGAGAGAGAGAGACAGAGAGACACAGAGAGAGAGAGCAGTGGAGAGGGAGAGAGACAGAGAGAGAGAGCATGGAGCATGGAGCCACCCAGAGTTCAGCCTCCTCTCCCACCACCCGGCCCCCCCACCCAGCCCTGGTCCCCTGCCTGGTGTTTGTCTCTCTGGAGAGCCAGAGGTGACCATGTTGGGTCAAGGCCCCTACATCAAGAGGCACGGGGGGGTGGGGGCGGGGGGTGGAGGGGGGCCCGGACAGCTGACCTTGGTCCAGGGAACGGGAGGTGACAGGAGAGCTGGGAGTTTGGAGTGTGTCTGGGGTGAGGAGGGCAAGAGAGCGAGGAGAACGTGTCTCTGTGTGTGTGTGTGTGTGTGTTGTGTGTGTGTGTGTGTGTGTGTGTGTGTGTGTGCGTGTGTGTGTGTTGTGAATAGTGTTGCTGGGAAGAGATAGGGAGAGAATGTTTATTTGTCATTGTGTGGCTTTAACTGTGTTTATGCTTTATCTATTTGTACATTCACAATGTGACACCGCCCTCCTCTCCCGCTGTGGCACAATCTGCACCGCAGGGACTGTATAGTTATGCTAAACAGTGTCCGGTATGCGCACGCACACACGCACACACACGCGCACACACACACACACACACACACACACACACACACGCGCGCGCTACACACTAACCACACGCAATTGTTGTGTTTTGCCTTGCAGTGCGTTGAACTGTGATAAGCCCAGACCAGACCCTCGCTCACTGACAACTACGTATGAGGGAGGGAGGTGAGGGGCGGGGGGGGGGAGATGGGGAGAGGAGAGGAGCAGACTGGGGGAGGAGAGGAGGCTAGTGGGAGGAGAGGGAGAGGACGAGGAGAGAAGAGGAGAGGCTTTAGGGAGGATATAGGGAGATGAGAGGAGAAACATGTACATCTGAGAGGTTAGGGAGCCTGGGAGTCAACTGTAACAAGGGGGGCGGGGGACCCTGAACACACACACAAACACACACAGACACACACACACACACACACACACACACACACACACCACACACACACACGCACGTCGATGAGTTCTAAACACAGGATGCACAAATGGATGCCAGATCGCAACGCAAAAACAAACCGGAACTCGTCGTTGTTGTCGCTGAGCAAATGCAGATGCAAAAAAACGCGCCCAAGATGGACCTCTCGTCCGTCTCGAGCAAGTCCTCGCAGCTCCAAAATGGACACGCAAGGACTTGACTGCCACTCAACGACTTGGGGAGCGGGTGGGGAGGTGGGGGGGGAGGTGGGTGGGGGTGGGGGGGGTTAAGCTCAGGTATGCGCTTTTATGTCTCCGCCTCAAGAATAGAATTCAGTCAACGCCGACATCGTCCAGCGAGACGGCAGCAGCGGAAAAAAGGACGCAGAGAGAGAAAAAAATAACCCCTCTTTGTCCGAGCCCAGTGCCGAGCCGTCCATCGCCGCCTCCGCACCTGTCCTGTCCCCTTTGTCTTAAACCACGGCCCCCACCCCGCCGCCGCCGCCGAGGGGTCTGGGAGGGAGGGAGCGGGAGGGGGGGGGGAGTGGAGGGAGAGGGCACGGGGGAGTACAGGTTTCCAATAATAGCAGTGCATAATAGGAATGTCCAAGCAGCCAACCAGCTGCCCTATATCTGCTAATCCGCCCCCCCCCCCCTCTCTCTCTCTCTTCTCTCTCTCTCTCTCGTCTCTCTCTCTCTCTCTCTCTCTCTCTCTCTCTGTCGACACACCCGACCCTTTCTTCTCCACCTCCTCCGCCCGGACGGAGGCCTGGAGGTTTATCGGTATCGTCGTGGGTCGATGTGAAGGCTGAGTGTATGTGTGTGTGTGTGTGTGTGTGTGTGTGTGTGTGACCTGAGGGGACCTTTTGCCGGGGCACTCAGACAGGGGTCGTGAACCCTGATCTTAGATAGGGCCCCTCTGTGGAGATCACCGGCAACATTTATTTACAGGTTTTAGAATGCAAGACACACACACACACACACACAACACCACACACACACACAAGGACAACCACCCCCGCACCACACACACACACACCACACAACACAACATACATACACACACACAGGCACGGCACGCACACAGTACACACACACACACACACACACACCACACATTTTAAAAACATGGACATCGATACGCATATCGACAAGCATGGAAACACACACACAGACAAAACACACACACACACACACACCTGTGCACAGACACACACACACATGGACTATGAGTCAAGACATATTGACACGTGTGTGTGTGTGGGTGTGTGAGGACCCTGCTTTTTTGCAATTGATCACATTAAACAGAGAGGAGGAGGAGGAGGAGGAGGAGGAGGAGGTCGGAGCTCCGTGGGGGCGGGGCATGTAGGAGCAGGAAGAAGAAAGGTCAACAGGAGCAGGAAATGGATTGGTGATGGAGGACACTCAGGAGCGGGAGAGACCCAACAACACACAACACACACCGAGCGGCTTTCACATTCACTGTCAGAACACACACACACACACACACACACACACACACACACACACAACATCGTAATCTTTGAAGCAGAAACAAATCCTTATAGAGATGATGTTGATTCACTTTTTGTGAGGAGGGGGAGGAGGAGGTGGAGGAACAGGAGGAAGGGGATTAGGTGGGGGGGTAGACTCAGGAACTTTCAGGGTCGCCTTTATGCTTGGGAGTGAAGCTGAAAGTGAGCGAGACTCTAAGAATTAGAAATCGTCGCGATCAGACTCCTTCAGAACTCCACGAGCATCGGGTTAGCCTTGGATCGCATGCATTGAAAACACACCATGCACACACGCACACACACCACACACACACACACACGCACACACACAGCACACTGTTTCCTTCAGTGGCATGTTTGAAAGATGATCGTTATCGTGAACACGTTCGTCTCTGTTCGGCATTAACCTGGGCTATGTCCCTTAACCCCCATTACAAGATTAAAGTCTTTTATTTCTATTAGTCTGCACAATTAAAGCAATCCAAGGCAGGACTGGCTTCTGCTGTTTCTCTGGTGTTCCCTTGCGCTGAACTCTGGCTCCGGCGTGTAATGATCTGCAGTAGACCAGCTTCGTTTTTTTAACGAACAGAAACCAAAAAAAAATCCTGCGCTGTTCATCTTTTAAATCTTCAAAAAGATAGATTTTCAACCAAAAAATGCTCAAACTGCTCCGTTGCCACAGTTTAAATAAGATAAGATAAGATAAGATAAAACTTTATGAATCCGGAAGGAAATCCTTGTGCCAGACGTTGCTCAAAAACATAAAAAACATAAAAACATAAGAATAAAAACAATACAAATATGGGACCACTTCTGCTGATGAAACTTGTATTTGAAGTAAAGTAACCGGATGAGTTATGAACACATGAGCGACGGCCCTCACCTTTCTGCTCAGCAGCAGCAGCAGCAGTCCCATCTCAGGGGGCCCGCCGCAGCGACACGTTAAGCACTTTAGAGCGGGGGGTCTCCCCGGGGGTCCGATAAGCAGATTAGGCCCCTGATTAAAGTCCTATCAGTGGAATTTGAGGAGGGGGGGGGTGGGCTTGCCAAGTCAGATACACAGTCAGGCTGTACAGACCCCCCTCAACCACCCACCTCCTCGCTCTACCTCCTCTTCTCACCCTGTTAGCCCTGATTCAACCCCTCTGCCTGATTGCCACTACCACCACCCCCCCCCCCCCCCCCCCCCCCCGCCCCCCACCGACACGCACAGACATACACACACCACACACAGGAACACACACACACACACACACACAGGCACACACACACACACATCCCATCGTTGGCACGTGGCCCAGTTGCAAAGAGAGGCCTCACCTATGGATGTAGTCACACGTGGGAGAAAATACATGGAGATACACACACACACGCACGCACACACAACACACACACATGTGGCCTAAGCGGTGCGGCACTCATCCTCCATTAGAGGGTGCTACACTTTACATACATTTTATTATTCTATTGTTTTTATTACTATGTTGTTGTCATTTTTAAGCAACCTCTGGCACAACAAGAATTTCCTTCAGGATTAATGAACTTTTTTTTCTTATCTTATCGTACCTTATTACAGTGAAGTGATGCAATTTTTTGAACTTACCAGACTGTTCTAGCTGGTCTATTATTTGCACTAAAGTTCTTAATTAAGTGAGAAGAGAGAGAGAGAGAGAGAGAGAGAGAGAGAGAGAGAGAGAAGAGAGAGAGAGAGAGAGAGAGAGAGAGAGAGAGAGACAGAGTAGAAGACCAGAGGTAGAGAGAGAGAGAGGGGGTCATGGGGGGCAGGGCAACAGACCACCACTACGCGGGCAATAAACAAATTAGCGGGCTTCGTTCCACGCCTTTGTCGCTCGTTCAGCGAAAACGGGCGAAACGACGCAAACGAATAAAACAGACGTAACACCAGATCCCAGACCCCCAGACCCCAAGTTCCCAGACCCCAGAGCCATTCTCTCTTCT
>PIJE02004635.1:0-24193 GCA_002895965.2 Coryphaenoides rupestris | reverse complement strand
GAAGCACACATGCACACACACACACACACACACACACACACACACACACACACACACACACACACACTTAGTCTGTCTGTTGTGTGTGTGTGTGCGTGTGATGATGCTGATTCAGTCTGTCGGTTTGTTAACACTGCGAAAACTATTATTACGCCGACGGTAATTTAGTCTACACGGAAAAAAAAAAAGAAAAAAAAAAAGACCGGTCAAAAGCAGATGGGTTTTGGGATTTTGCCCGATAAGCAAAAACTTTCCGTGAAGAAAAAAAAAAGGTCTTACGAGAACTGCTTTGTCATTTCTAAACAGGCTATTCCTAACCCCGCAGAGCCACGCTCCCGGGCCGTATTCCATCTAATGAAGTTAGATTTGATTTATCACCGTGTCGTTATGCTTTCATTTAAAACGCTGACGTATGATTTATGCGTCTCCAAAAGCGTCGGAACATATTCTCACTCGCGATATAAGTGCTCCTTATATCAGTTGTGGAAACGGAAAAACCGAGCACAGATTGGATTTTAAACAGCCGTGATTTCCCGAGCGATGCCGCAAATAAAGATGTTTCGGTGAAGAAAATAAAAAGGTAAAAGCGGAAGCGGAAGCGGAAGCGGAAGCGGAAGCGGAAGTGGAAGTGGGCGGCGAGAGCGAGAAGTTGATGTCGCTTTGGCGTTTTTTCCGTGGCTTTTCATCGCCGGTGTTCCCTGCGGAGCCGCTGGGTTCCGCTCGGAGGTTTGGGAAAAAAAACGTCCGGTTCTGTGTGACGACGCTGGCTGACCTGAAACGCTGTGGGATTGAAAACATGGAAGCTCGTGAGATGGAGACGGAGCAAAATGTCACCGAGTCATCCGTCTGGTGTTGACCGGTGACCTATACTGAGGGTAAAGGTTAATTAGCTCAGATACAAAATACATTAAACATGTCTGCCGGTCAATGCTCCACGCTCCATTATATTTACTATTTACTTATTAGTCTATTGTTTTTTATTGATTACCATTGCCAAGAATGTCCTTCAGGATGAATAAAGCTCTGTCTTATCTTATAGAGTAAGTCTGTGACTAATCTAAAGGGGAAGTAAACCTCAGAATAGACGTGTTGGTGAACATGGTGTTAGTTTCTGCTCAAATAAGGCACTTGATTGTGTGAGTTGCTCCTGCATGTTTTGTTTTATGTGTTTTATGTGTTTTATGTGTTTTATGTGTTTTATGTGTTTTATGTGTTTTATGTGTTTATAATGTTTGCTTGTGTGTAGTTTGAAACCCTGTACTGCTGACATCACAAGTGGGAATGTCCACCTAGATGTATGGTGACTAGATCAGTCTCCCAGCCTACCCAGTGGACTGTACTGCACCCACAGGTAAACTGATCTAGTCAGCATACATCTCGGTGAGCATTCCCACTTGTGATGTCACTAGACGGTAGTCACATGGCAACTGTGAAACGGCTTGCAATGGCTCATCACACTCACACCTGGTGGCATAATATTTCCCCTTTAATAATAATATGAATAATACAAAATGTAGAATGTCTTGGAATCTGCTGCTCGAGAAGGTTCCCCTCTGAAGCATTGGACTCATCAGAGATGGGTTCTCCTGTCAAGACAGGAGAACCGAGTGTCAAGGTTCTGTGTTCCAACGGCCCCAAAGTTCTGTATTTTGTCTCAACCCGGGAGCGTGTCCAGAGTGCTTCATCATGGCTCGGTGACTGTCCTCAGATGGCTGTCGGTCCCCAACGCGACCACGGCGACGACGACGACGACGACAGCGACAGCGGCGGCGAGGATCCCGACCGGCGTGACTCGACGGGGTTTTTGACGACGGGGAAATTAGTGCATTAGTGTTGAGTCACAGGAGTCATCTGCCGCCTGCTGGAGCGAGACCCCGGGCTGCGTACCCTCCTGGGCGCTACAACGCGACGCTAATTAGACGGGACCACAGACTAGCTCCGTCCAAAACTGACCGCAGACGGGAGAAGAAGAGCGGAAGCAGCCGTGGTTGGAATTGACACGGAGGAATTTATTAGTGTTTCATGTTTCATCTTTTCATTCATTCGGGGTTTTTTGGACAAAATTGAATTCCTGAGAGGAAAAAAAGGGGATTCTGAGAAGCGTCTGTACTCGGAAACGAGCGAGAGATGAGCTTGTTTGGTGAGCGACGAGGGTTTCGCTGAGGAGACACCGAACGGCCAGACGCCTTGGAACCGATCGGGAAGTGAGCGAGCAGAGCCGGCTAACGTCGGCGGACCGCAGCCAACGGTTTCCCGGCATCGCGCACCTCTTGGCACATCCCAAACAAACCGCCCGGACCAATTGAGAAGCTGGCTGTGAGGCAAAGACTTGTGGCTGAGATTTTTGCAAACACACTCGAGCACCTCGAGCGATGAAGACAACAGAACAGACAGGAGGAGAATGCGTGGGTCTGGGTAACGTTGCATGGGAGAGGAGGTCACCGCCGCTCCGAATCCCAAACAGAACACGTCCACCGCCGGGTCAGCGGGTCTGGTGGTGGATACCGGATAACAACGGCGATATCTTATTGATTGCGGCATTTGGAAGTCTCTTTGGAAGTCTCTTTCTTGGTTCAACCAAGTCACTGAGAGCCAGAAGACATCTGCCAATGTGTCTCCTTCAAATCTTGTCCCTTCTAAATGATTGGTATCGTAGCTACTAATGGTGAAGTAATTAATTGTTCTCTCATTACAGTAAAAAACTGGTCATCGCCCTATTCATGTATACCTGAATCGCAATTAAGGGATGTTACGGGTAAATACGTACGCAGACGGATAAACCGGCGAATCACGCGACGCTTGTCGGAGGAACCAACAGCCGCTGAATCGGAAACTGAAGGTATTTAGATATTCGTCCAGGATATTTAGTTTGCCAAAGTACAGTCAGGTACAGTAATTAACGAGAGCCTCCGTGTGCTGACGTACTAATTGTTGTCGCCTCTCATGCTAATTTCCATCAGCCGCTCATCAGATTGGGAACAGACTGGATTGTGCGCACGATCAGAATCAAAATTGCAGTCGTGGCAAATAAAAAAGAGAAAGAAACGTCAGTAAAAGACTGCGTGCCGAGTAAACTAAGTAACTATAGGAATGAGAACACGAGGCTGCCACAGTTAGGTTTTAATTACTATATTCTAAAGTAAAGAATCGTCACCACCCAGTACCACCACCCAGCACCACCACCACCACCCAGCACCACCACCACCACCACCACTGAGTTATTGACTTCAAAGTGATTTTTAATGTGATTTAACGTTGAGGCCCTCAGCTCTCGCTCTCCTCAACATCTCTCTATCTCTCTCTCTCTCTCTCTCTCTCTTCCTATCGTTGTCACTCTGTCGTTCGCTCTCTCCCTCCTCCTCCTCCTCCTTCCTTTTTCTATCTCTCTCTCTCTCTCTCTCTCTCTCTCTCTCTCTCTCTCTCTCTCTCTCTCTCTCTCTCTCTCTGTGTGTCTCTCTGTCTCTCTCTCAGAGTGGGTGCTAATTACTGATGATTCACAGTAAAACAGACCACAGTGGTGATGATGACTGGAAATCAATAACATCAAATAAAGAACGGTTTCCTGTAGCAGGAAGGCCAAGATGTCCGCCGCTGGGCTGTGAATCACCGTCTGGCAAGAGAGAAGAAAGAGAAGGACTGTGACGCATGTCCCAGTGTGTGTGTGTGTGTGTGTGTGTGTGTGTGTGTGTGTGTGTGTGTGTGTGTGTGTGTGTGTGTGTGTGTGTGTGTGTGTGTGTGTGTGTGTGTGTGTGTGTGTGTGTGTTTGGGTGTGTGTGTGTTTGTATGTGTGTGTGTGTGTGTGTGTGTGTGTGTGTGTGTGTGTGTGTGTGTGTGTGTGCTGTGTGTGTGTGTGTGTGTGTGTTTGTGTGTGTGTGTGTGTGTGTGTGTGTGTGTGTGTGTGTGTGTGTGTGTGTGTGTGTGTGTGTGTGTGTGTATCAATCAAGATATGATAGAACTTTATTGATCCCCAAGGAAATTCTTGTGCCAGAGGTTGCTCAAAAATAAGAAGAAGAATAAAAACCAAAGAATAAAGAATGTAAAAGTGTTTCCGCATCCAAGAACAACAATAAATCTAAGAAACATTTAGTAAAGAATAAGTTCTTTACTAAAGGATTCTGGGGTCTGACCGGTCTCCTCAGACAGAGAGAGACATTACAAGACAGCTCTGAGATTGTGTGTGTGTGTGTGTGTGTGTGTGTGTATCAAGATATGATAGAACTTTATTGAGTGTGTGTGTGTGTGTGTGTGTGTGTGTGTGTGAAGCCTCGAGTGTGTGTGTGTGTGTTGTTTATGCTGCACCCGGACTCTCTGGGTTACTCGAGAGAAAAAGAAAGATGTTGAATGTGAGTGAGTCATCAGCAGGTTTGTTACCGTTCTTACCTTCAGTCGGTTCACCAACACAACTCCTACAAGTCCTGTTTGCTTGACACACGCAACACGCAACACGCAACACGCAACAACACGCAAACGCAACGCAACACGCAACACGCGTCATTCACAGGCGAGTCATGACATCATGGAATAAACACGGCTTCGCTCGCTGATTGGATCGCGGGGTCATGGGTCATGGTCGTCCGAGTTGCAGGTGATGCATCACGAGCATTGCAGCCAAGCTTACATCTTGTGGAGAGAACTCCAAGACATCCGGTCTCCTTAATTGCCCGTCATGGATCGGTTACTCTGGAGAGAGATTATTAGAAGCACATAATTGGTAATAATTTAGCAGTATATTGGCTATTAATATTAAACCTATTAATATTTCCATTTGACTGAATGTGCAGTGATTTGTACCAATTTCTTACATATTTTATAGTCAGAGTTTTACATTTTGCACAAATACCTAAAAAATATAAATTCATGTAAAATCAAAAACTGACTTTGTGAAACTGTTGCAGTGTATGGAACATCATTGGACCTTGATCTAAAGGCTGAACAAGCGTGCAGTATAAACTAGGTTTGGATTGGACAACGGGAGTCAAGTAGGCGGAGTCAACCTGCAACCTACTTGTTGTCATGGGAACTGAACTGGTCTCACTCCATTTTATTTCCTCATTTTCTTAAAATATCAGACCCGGAATACAAATATCCCCAAAACATCAGGAGGACATATTAATTACGCTTTTCATCAGGAAAAACACGCCGTCGTTCAATATTTGATGATGTTTTGACGGAGGGGCTTGTCGGCGGTCGCCGGAAGCCACGACAGACGCCGCACTTCCCCCTCTGGTACTTATTACCGTCTGAGTTATGCCGCTTGTCACAAAGTTCCCCCCTCGGAGGCAAGAGCGATGCCTCGGCTCAGAAGGTGTTCATTATATTTTGTCCCGGCGACGGCGTCGGCGTAGCGGAGTAGCGAGCAGAAGCTCTCCTCCCTCCTCCCCTCCTGTCACCGCGGCAAAAGATGAAGAGCTCTCCGGTATCGCGACGAAAAACCCCCACAACATGAAGGCCTACAAACCAACCTAATCGACTGTACTTCATGTGACAAACCTTACAGGATGTCCTCTGAGTCTTTGTTGAATTAGTCTTAATTCATTGAAGGATTAAGGAAGTCCCAGCGTGTACCGGTTTGACGGCGAAGAAAGAAAACGTAGCATATTATAATATTATTGGACCGCGATCTATCCTATCTTCAACTCAACCTGTTCACAACGACTTTAAACTTTAAGTTAAACCACTAAACCAGACAGGCTAATATCATGGACGGTATAATGGAAATTAATATTAATATAATAATCATGATAATAATAATAATAATATTTTCATTTGGTCAGTTGGTTTGACTGCAATGTGCCATGCGGACCACTCGGGGAGCCCTCGTGCTCATCGTTTGGCTGCCAGTTGTTTCTTCCTTGACAGCATATTGATCGGAACGATCTCCGAGGAAGCTTCCATTCGGTCTATTATTAGAATAAATCTATTTCAAGGTTTTCAACGTCGCAGCTCTGCAGTTCTGTCGTGATATCTACGTATTCAACGACGGCCATTAAGTGTCAGATCAGATTACTGTTTTAGTTTGACCATCAAAAGTCGTCGATACGCACATTACGCAGCCACGTGTGTCTTTGCCAATAGGTTTCCGTTTACAGCGATAATGCTGAGTTATTACCGCACATGTGGACATTGATTTTGTAATAAAAAATGAGCCGACAACAAGAGAACCTTTCCAACCGATGAATAGACTTCACAGCGCTAGACAATGCTAGACTGTCCGTTGTTTCGTCTACCTTGTGCCTCCATTCTAGTTGTGGGGTCTGATGGATTGTCCACAATGTGTTCTTTTTCTTCCTGCAGTCGTCTCTATGAGGACACCACCGCCGCCACCGTATTTGTGTCCTGTCCCGCCAACCCGGTCAGACCATCCTGATCTCATCTCTGAGTCCGCGTCATGTTTCTCTCAGCCTCGCCTCCGGTCTGACTCATATGTTTTCAATGAATGAAAGCGGAGTTTCAATTTTCTGGCAAATATTAAACAGTAAATCGCCCTCGGAAAAAATAAGCTGTCTAAACCAGTTTTATATGAAATACGCTGAAATAACTCTGTTAGAAAATGTACAGAACTTTTTCCTCATGTTTTACCTTCAGCCGGATTCTTCAGACACAAGAGCGTCACAGAGTAATTTACTCTGATTGGCTGATTGAGTTAGCCATGTCTGGCTAACAGTTGCCGTCCAGACAGAACCACGCTGATATTCTTTGTGAAACACAAACTTGAATATCTGGGCCCATTGTTATCGAGCCTCTCGGAGTAGGAAATTGGTCCTAAGTGGCCACAGTCACCGCTTTTATGAGTAAAAGCAAGTTATCAATGTGTCCTAAAATTGCTCAGAATTCAGAGGAAAGGCACCATTTTGAAACTTGCTCAGAGTCATGTATAGCAGCTGAGAGGTTTTCACAGAAAGTTGGTGAATTGCTTTCAATCACAGCACACAGATTTACAGATCTGGTGGCCGCACGGTGCAATCGGTGCGATGGTTTGGTGCGATGGTTTGGTGCAATCGGTGCGATGGTTTGGTGCGATGGTTTGGTGCGATCGGTGCGATGGTTTGGTGCGATGGTTTGGTGCGATCGGTGCGATGGTTTGGCTTCTACTCGGCCTGTGAACATTTGAGATACTCCCCTGAAAATCTCATGTTTGTGTCTCATCCCAGTTGTCATTTTTGCCTTGGTTTTCATTGGAGTGAATTGTTTTTAGTTGGAGACTCCGCCTAAACCGAGTATTATCATTTTTCTACTCAACTTTATTGTCATCAAATCTTGACCCTCGGGCTTCCAACGGGTCGGCCGTGAGGTGGTCTTCACTCTGAAACACGAGATATATTTCGGGTGGAAATTAAATCTTCCATGTTTGCTGTGTTCCAGCTGGATTCTCTCTGACCCGTTAGCATCCACATTGATTTATTTCACCCGCACAACAATCTCACAGGTGTTATCTTTTCTCTCGGTACCAGGATTACATATTAAAGCTCTTGTTGTAGTTGTGGAGACTCTTCACTTTGGTGCTGTTTTCGGAATTTTCCTTTTTGGATTCCGTTACAATTGTTTTCACTGTGGATGTTTTCATTGGTTTTTAACTCACAAGCTCTGTGAGTCTCCTAGCCTCCTCCTCGTCTGATCCAACTGTAAAAATACATTATGAACAGCAATTACATCGCATTCCATGAGCAGTGCATTATGTTAACGGCACGACATAAAACTGACGGTATAGTCTCGGCTATAAAATACAAATTCCTCCTGCGGTCTCCGACGTGTGCAGCTCTTAATTAATATCAACGAGCCTTTAGCTTTTCTAGCGATTGGATTTAAAACATCTATAAAGATATGTATAAATCTATATATATATATATGCACGTAGATCGATGCAATCGTTGTATCATTCATCATGTTTTAATGTGAGGTGAAAAAACGCGAAAATGTCTTTGTGGCAAAGTCTCTTTTGTCACAATGCCACGTTCTGTGGCTTAGTCGGGTTCTTGACCGTGAAGGAGCGATAGTAGTCGGGCTAATGGGGAACAGTCTTTAATTAAAACTTAGGCTCGCCCACTAGCTTAATGAGGAAACACAAAAACAGTTTCTAGTCGGCGTCTTGGGTTATGGAGTCGGCCTCGTGTCGGGTCCTGCTGCTCTGTAATCATACATCTCGGTGGACATTCCCATTTGTGATGTCACCGGACTAGACGGTGGTCACATGGCAATTGTGAGACGGCTTGCAATGGCTAATCACACTCACACCTGGTGGTGTACTACGTCCCCTTTAACCTGTGTCCTCTTCACACACAGATATAGATCTATTCATCCTAGTCTTCTCGAGCCGTGATGAGTTAAGAGTTAAGTGTTGAGCAGCCGAACACACAAACCAGCTGGTCGCTCGTCGGACGCCCGGAATGACAACGAGGTGAAGAGTATCGATGCTCTGTTACACACCTAATGAGCCACGCACACACACACACACACACACACACACACACACCACACACACACACCACACAGTTAATGCACTCACACACACACACACACGTACACACGCACGCACACACCCACACACAACATGGATCGCCTCTCAACACACAACACACACACTACACACTACACACATGGACACCGGCACACACACACACACACATGGACCCATGCACGCACGCACACACCACACACACACACACACACCTTTGTTAATCTGTTCACATATATACACACCCACACATACACACCAGATCCTTAATTGTGTATTGATTTCTGTTACACACACACACACACACACACACGCACACACACACACACACACACACACACAAGGTCTCTCTCTCTCTCTCTCTCTCTCTCTCTCTCTCTCTCTCTCTCTGTATTCTATATCATCAGTTTCCGTCCGGCCCCCTTTATGTGAATATTTATAACAGAAAACAAAGAGAAAACACGAGACGGGAACATAATGTGGATCTTTTGTACTATTTACTATGCTCTCAGTGTCGCGGGTTCATGAATTCACTTCCTGTTTTCTTGCAGCTTGTTGGGTATTTATTCCACATCTCACACCTCGCCATCACCACCACCACCACCACCACCACCACCACCACCACACGCCGGGCGAATGGACAAACACCCGGGATGGGAGTCAGTCAGCAGAACACCATCAGTCTGTTTCCAGGGCCGTCGCGCCGCGGTGGTGGGGGGGGGGGTGGTGGGGGCTCTGACCCGACGCCTTGGCCTCGCCGGTCCGCACTGCTGCCCCGTGTTAATGATTCATTCCCTCCGGGGGATTGATTTGTCTGTATGTTTGTGTCGCTGTTGTTTATTCATTTATTCATGTGTTGATGTATTATACATGAGCGGCGGGTTAGGGTGTTTGACTCCGAGCTGAACCGCTCCGGCGTTTGGAAGCCAACGATGTCGGTGCAGAGCGAGACGCCCGCAACCTCTTCCTACGCCGTCACGGCAAAAAAACAAAAAACGCTGAATTGTAATCGAAACCAAACACTGACCGTGGCGTCACCGAGGGGACTGGGTGGCCGGGAGAGGAACGCTACATTCCCATACCAGATCCGCTGCCACGTCACAAAATGGCCGCCGCGGGAACAAACTACATCTCCCAGAATGCCTCACACACCTCTCAGACAGGTGGAGGTGTTTAAGCCACCTGATTGAGGCTGAGGACTAGAAGGAGCTGGGCCACCAGACGGAGAAGAGAGCCGGAACATAAAGGAAAGTGATTTAATTTTCTGAAACTTGTTAAGAGGGGAAACCAACCTTTTTTATGTTAAGGATATTTTTGGAACTCTTTCAGTGGAATACTTTTTGTTGCCTTATAGTCATTGTTTTGGGTGAAGACCGTTTCCACGACTGACCTGATGGAAAGTAAGTTCTTATTTGAACCTTCTGTTGTTTGCCTGTTTTTCTCACTCAGACTGCACTGGGCCACTAGGTAGCCTGCCGGGATGCCTCTCATTGCTTTACTATTTGTTTTACTGTGCATTTGCTGGAAGTTATCTGTCAAGTGTGTTTGGTGGCTGGTTTAAGCAGCCTCACCTGGCCCTGGCTGGTTACTAGGCTGGGGCCTGGCTGTGTGGGACTGCACACCTGTGTTATTTTTTTTTTGCTGCAATAAACCACATTATTCCACCATATCATCATCATCTTGCCTTCTGTGTCCTTTGGAGGAGCCCAGAAAAGCGACATTAGTGTGGCGTGGCGCAGGAGCTAAACTGCTACGTTAGCGCATTCCTGTTAACCGGCCCTCCGCTTGGCACGGCTGACGCTAACCGCCGCGCCGCAGCGACGGCACAGCGGCGCGTGGGAGCCCACGGTCGATGGCTTGGGCCCAACATGGCCGCCTGTTCAGAACCGCTCCACTGTGGGTTCTCACGTCTCAACGGTCGGCTCCAAGCCGTGGGGTGTCTGCGTCGGTCTGAATATTGACTGGTGAGGTGGACTCTGTCACTTCACCGCCACTTCTTATGCTCCCTCAACGGGGGACTGGAGTCATTAATCAAAAGAACCTCGTTCCTGTCGGAGATTATAAGGAAAATATTAACTTAATAAATATAAACATGAACGGTGTACTAGAGACCGTAGCAATTCTAAACAGTGATGGCTCACAAGAGACTTTAACACAAGAGACCAAATCTACTTGGTTTGTGCGGTGGGGGGAAAAATCGCGAGCGCTCCGAGCGTTATTAATCACCAACTGGATTATTATGCCCACGTATTCAACACTTTGTTTTAAATGCTGCTCTTATTTTAATAACGTATAGCTTGTTAATGTCGCGGTGGCACGGGCTGGCGAGGTAACCCGATTATTTCTGGAATCTAAAGACGCTCTTCAATGCACAGAAATTGGATTTAAATCCTGTCCTGACTAGAACAGGTGGATGGTGGGCTCGTGGTTTTTCCACTTTTCCAGGCAGCTGCTATATCTTCACGTTTTCTGTTCAGTTTCCAATTGAAACTAGTTCTTTTCAGACTGCTCCAGTGTGTGCTGGGTCTATTTTGGTCCTTCTTTATTGAAAGTTAGTATTTTATATCACGTATGAGTTGAACGGGGCAGGACAGGTGAAGTCAAGACTGAGAAAGGACTAATATATATATATTTTTTATCATTCAAAGCATCCATCCATCTTGACCTGTCGTGCTGTTGGCCAGGAAAACAACAACCGGAATTCTCCCGAAAATAAACAGTGAATTCAAACGCTTGCCAACAAACGGGAACAAGCCGTTTTCTCCGGGACAATGCCGGAGATATTTCAGAGAACTACAGTAATGCGCCACATTAATTCATCCTCGCTGCTTCCCACTTCTGGTGGGGAAGCTGTGAAATTGCCTCCATAGAATCGCGGAGAGAGAGAAAGGAGGGATTAAGTGATGTGTTGTTGCAGGTGAACGTTGGAGATATTGTGCCCGTCGAAGCCTTTTCCCGCTCGCTCCGCGGCGGCGGCGGCGGCGGCGGCGCTCCTCAGCGGCTGCTCCCGCCTACGTCTGCGCGGCGGTGCTGTGAAATTGATTAGCCGAGAATTTAACAATCGTTGTCAAATGCAATAAGTGCGCGTCGCTCTGAGCCGTTTATAAAACTCTCCACGTCGATGGATTACTTGTTTCATAAACAAGACAGAACAGATTGGGGTTTTTATTTTATTTTTTTAGATTAAACGAAAAACTAATATTGTTTCTTGTCACGTGTGTCTTTGTTAACAATTCCACAGCAGAAAACCTCTTTTTTGTCGAGACTGATCTGAAGATTGAAGTGTTTTGTGCTGTAAAATGCTTCATTTTAAGAAAATGTTATGTATGATGTATGTTGTGTATTTTATTTTTAAGTCCTTGAGCAGTTGAAGTTAAATTGAATTGTCAATTGTCATTGTCCTCAATCAACTCTTTTTCTCAGTATTTTTTTCCTCCTTAACCAAAGAAGTCTGCAATTTCCTAACTAAAACTTGGCAACTTGGCACCATAAAAAAAAAGTCATCAGCTTACATTTGAATTGTTGTTCTGTTGTTCTTATGAAACAAACGTCGTGCAAAATAATACCTTATCTTATCTTAACACCGTCACACACGTTGCTGCCCCTGAGACAACCCTCCTGTGGTCGTGCAACCCTCACAACCTGAATACGTTGACCTTTGACCCGTAACATAATGACCACTGAGTTAACATCACCTATACAGCGTGCACAATCACTTCCTATTCGTATCTTCCAATCCCAGAACCTCTCTCTCCTCTATCTCCTCTATCTCCTCTCTCTCTCTCTCTCTCTCTCTCTCTCTCCTCTCTCTCTCTTTCTCTCTCTCTCTGTCTCTCCCCCACTGTGTGTATCAGTCTGTGTACCAAAAGAGGAATTAACACGACTATATATTTTTTGCTCATATCGTTTTCTATATATATTTTTTTTTGGGGGGGCGGGGGGTTTAATCAATTAAATGCATCCCTTTCTGATCCACACACACACACACACACACACACACACACACACACACACACACACACACACACACACACACTGTCAGTCCTGTTCTGATGTTATTACTGTTGGGAATGGTCTCATCATATCGTCACTTTAAATTCTGTTCGGTCTCTCTCTCTTCCATCCTCTCCTCTTCATCTCTCTCTCTCTCTCTCTCTCTCTCTCTGTCTATTCACTATTTCTGTCATGTAGTCCCCCCATGACTCACCCTCTCTCTTTTATCTTGCCCCTGCTCCCTTACTCCTTACCTCTCTCGCCCTCTCTCTGTTGCTCCCACCCTCTCTCTCTCTCCTCTCTCTCTCTCTCTCTCTCTCTCTCTCTCTCTCTCTCTCTCTCTCTCTCTCTCTCTCTCTCTCTCTCTCCCTGGCCCTTAGAGGAAGGCCCCTCTCTCGCCCCTCCAGAGTGTATTAACCGGTATGTCAGGCTGATATGCCGGCTGTACCCCGCGTGTCGCATCCACTTTTCCACTTCCTTCTCCTCCTCCTCCTCCTCTGCTAACTCCTGCTGGCTTCCCGTTGCAGCGCCGGCACACACCAGAGGGGGCGCTGTGGGTGTTTGTGGGCCTGAGGTTAAACACATTAGACACCGATCTCTGTATGCCTGTGTGTATGAGTGTATGCTTGTGTGTGTGAATGTGTGTGTGTGTGTGCATGCATGTGTGTATGTGTGTGTGTGCATGCATGTGTGTGTGTGCATGCATGTGTGTTCCTGTGTGTGTGAGTGTATGCCAGTGTGTGTGTGTGTGGCATGCGTGTGTGTGTTCCTGTGTGTATGAGTTGTATGCTTGTGTGTGTGTGAATGTGTGTGTGTGTGTGTGTGTGAGAGTGTGTGTACATCAGTACTAAGCAGTGTGCCCAGACAGCGTGTGTGTGTGTGTGTGCGTCCATCGTCTGGGTGGTCTGAGCACCTGCTAGTGTTGTGTGATCCATCCAGAGTGTGGACGGCCCACCCACACACAGCTTGACCCCCCCCCCCCCCCCCCCCCCCTACAGCCTAGCGTGTCTGAGATAGCAGCAACAGCAGCAGCAGCAGAGAGAGGAGGCTGATAGTAGATAGTAGATAACACAGACTTCTTAGTTCGTATTATAAGCAGGAGACGTGGTGGTGGTGAGTGGTGAGTCAGTGCTCTGATCTGGGAGGCAGCAGCAGCAGCAAGCAACAGCAGCAGCAGCATGGTTCCGTTCCGGGAAGACGAGAGCAGAAAGACTCCTCACTGGAGCTCACTGGATCAACCCCCTGGAACGACACAACTCCACCCCTCCTGGTTCGATCTCCGGGCTCCTCCCCCTCCTCCTAGCTAAGTGTGGAGGTGTCCCTGAGCAAGACACCACCTAACCCTACCTGCTCCTCCTAGCTAAGTGTGGAGGTGTCCCTGAGCAAGACACCACCTAACCCTACCTGCTCCTCCTAGCTAAGTGTGGAGGTGTCCCTGAGCAAGACACCACCTAACCCTACCTGCTCCTCCTCCTAGCTAAGTGTGGAGGTGTCCCTGAGCAAGACACCACCTAACCCTACCTGCTCCTGACGTGTTGGTTGTTACCTTGCATGGTTGACACCGCCGTCGGTGTATGAATGGGTGAATGTGAGGCAACACTGTGAAGCGCTTTGGATAACATCGCCATATAAATGCAATCCATTTACCATTTACCCCAAAACTAAATAATAAGCATGTAACAATAAGACGTATGTATTTCAGAGCCGTGCACACACACACACACACACACACAGAGATAGCGATATTTGATCTTATCTATATTTTCAAGACAAACTATTTCATATGAACGCCGAGGCTCCGCTGATTGATCGCTCTGTGACCAAAACGAGAGATCAGGAACAAACTGCACTTTTTTTTCTGGTTAACAAACACAAACGATGTCTTACCTTTGGTATTGTTGTTGTTGAATCGTGAATCTTGAATCTTGTTGGTGTTGTCGTCGTCAAAGTTGTTTGATTGCATTAAAACCACCATAAGAAGACAAGAACAGAAAACCATGGAACAGCCCGATCGATGACCGAATGGTCGGATGCATGATTGCTATTCTTCATGATGATGACGATGATGATATGATTGTGTCTCCATCTCTCTCTCTCTCTCTCTCTCTCTACCGTGACACATGCATGCACTTTAATTACGGTCTAAGCTGACCCACGCACACATACAGATACCGCGCCACTGGGTATTATGGGAAGTACGGTATGTACGTAAGATGTATGTATGGAGCCTCAGTTACGGACGGACGCAAACCGGGCGACCTTTCGAAACAAACGACCTCCCCGAGCTCAGGATTATTATCATTAACCTGATTGTCTCAAAGCGCCGAAGAACATCAATTATACGGAGTGTGTGTGTGTGTGTGTGTGTGAGAATGTGAGTGTGCATGTGTGAGAGTGTGTGTGTTGTGGTGTGTGTTATGCGTGGGTGAGTGTGCGTGCGTGCGTGCATGTGTGTGTGGCATGTGTGGTGTGTGTGCGTGCGTGCATGTGTGTGTGTGTGCGTGCACAACCGAGGAACTTTACATCCAATTAGGAGACTTAATAACAGTATATGTAGTTTGAAATGACCTAGAGCCACACACACACACACACACACACACACACACACACACACACACACACACACACACACACACACACACACACACATTACACCGACTTTGGAACACGCATACATCGACACGCACTCACACACACACAGACACACACTCTATCTCTGTCTCTATTTTATAGCATCAATAAAAGTGGTTCGATCTTCTCTCTCTCACTCTCTTTCTCTTTCAATCTCTCTCTCTCTCTCTCTCTCTCTCTACTCTCTCTCTCTCTCTCTCTCTCCATGTCCTATATTTCTGTAGGACGGTGGCCAGTATAACTATTGCTGGTACAGTGTGTGTGTGTGTGTGTGTGCATGTGTGAGAGTGTATGTCTGTGTGTGCATGTGTGTGTGTGTGTGTGTGTGTGTGTGTGTGTGTGTGTGTGTGTGTGTGTGTGTGTGTGTGTGTGTGTGTGTGTGTGTGTGTGTGTGTGTGTGTGTTGTGTGTGTGTGTGTGGTGTGTGTGTGTGTGTGTGTGTGTGTGTGTGTCTCTCTAAGCACCACTCCTGCTCTTCCGCCAGCCCTCCTCTCTCCGATACGAGACCCTGTCACAGGCTCCTCATTAGGGGAGACCCGGCGAGGAGGTGTCCTACATTTACATCCTGGATACTTGGATGGAAGGAGCCACAGCCTGGCAATTAACCACCACCACCACCACCACCACCACCACCGGAATCGGCTTCACGCCGGGAAGCTTGGGGTTGTGTGGGTTTGTGGGCGGCGATGGGGGACGTAGGAAGGATCGGAATAAGCTAAAGCCATTTTCGTTTGGTTTCATTCCAACTCCTACCGTACGAGTAAATCGTCGGCGATGTAAAGCCAGTGATTCGCGCCGTACAGTATGTGCTCACACCACGCTGTCGACTGCCAACGTTTCCCTCGTGTTGCCGCGACACTTTCAGGGCGCGGTGAGAAAACAAGGCGACGTGATCGCGGGGGGGAATCGACCCGTGGCTCCGCTTCAACTTTGCTTTGAGATCCTGGCGACGGGCCGACCGAAATGTTCCGGCTGTCGTGGGCCGGCCTGCCGATCGGAGCGGATCGCACCGGTCCTCGCTCCCCCCCCCCCCCCCCCCTGCCGTGCCGCAAAACGACAAACTACGCGCGACGGAGCTGAAAAATCGGCCCGACTCGAAAATTGAGTCGTTCTGCTCAGACCCGGAAATCGGTTCAAAAACGACCTCAATCGTGTACACAACTACATAACGCCCGCCTTCTTTCTAACTTACGAATGTATGAATGTTATCATGTTATCATCTGGGTGACCTTTGCCACGAGATGGTTCGGGTTCAGGTTAGTAAGTTTGTTAGTTTGTTTAGTTTAGTGTTTCAAGGTGCGTTGACGTTGTTTACCAATTACACCGTCGCACCTTCAGACATTAATGCCGCTTGCTCAAGGATAACATCGGGGATCGAACCCGGTACCTTTGAGCCCGGCCACACTATTATGGTCTTCTCCGATATATATACAGTATATATGGTAAATACTGTATATATAAATATATATATGGCGTGTTTATATAAGTGTTCCCTGACGTTCATGCATCATTCCACTTCAGATGATTGCTGCACGGCGTGCTGCGTGTAATCTAGTAAATTACATACTGTTTGGCGTTCGCTTGAGGTATTGCGCAATGGAATCCCCTTCATCGACGCCGTGTTGTGGTTCTTTTAATTTAATGTGGTAATCCGGAAGGATTAGCATACATAGCGTACAATACAAACCTCTGGGCTCGCCCCCCCCCGAAGCAGATTAACAAACGGTGGACCAGGATTCGACGCCGTGGGGGGGCGGCGGTCCGGGGCGTTACGTTACGTCGGCGTGGCAACCTAAGATGGAGGATTAGAGGCGTTGTGTGCCTCGCGGTGGACCCACGGCCCCCCAGCCTCTGAAACTCAGCAACACGGCCTTTAGCGTCGCGGCTAATTAGCTCGACGTGTTCATGTTTGTGTTGTGTGGCTTCACAAGCGAACTGCGGGGACGTGAGACGTAGCCGTCGTTGAATTTCTTTCGGGATTAATGAAGTTCTATTCTTCTTCTTCTTCTTCTTGTTGTAATCCTGCCAGGACTGACTGCTGGCTGCTGGCTGCAGGGACAGATCGCGGTGTTTCTGCCAGTTGGTGGTTTGTGTTTGGATTAAGACGCAGGGAACGGTCAAAGTCTCGACGACGGAGTGGTTATGTACTCGAAATAGGCAGGAGACGAGAGACAAGAATCAGCAAATGGGTCTCCTGAGATATACAGCGGCGACCAATCAATACATAAATGTAATACCTTGGATGTACTTAACAATAAATAAATAAATATATACTGTATATACAAGTACACCCAGGAGATACATAACAACAAATCAATAAACCAACACAACGCCCGAGAGAGACGTGAACTTGAATTAGAAAAACAAAGGTAGTGAATGAAGTGTGTCGCTTGTTAACAGTTATAATACGTCCATCACAGCTACTGTCTGTTCTTTATCAACTATATTGATCGATACTGTATGTATTGATCCATACAGTATGTCTCATGAGGAAGCCCGGTTCATTAGGCTCCTCATTAGGGGAGACCCGGCGAGGAGGTGTCCTACATTTACATCCTGGATACTTGGATAGAAGGAGCCACAGCCTGGCAATTAACCACCACCACCAGCACCACCACCAGCACCACCACCACCACCACCACCATCACCACCGGAAATTGGCTTCACGCCGGGAAGCTTGGGGTTGTGTGGGTTGTGGGCGGTGATGGGGGACGTAGGAAGGATCGGAATAAGCTAAAGCCATTTTCGTTTGGTTTCAGTCCAACTTCTACTGTACGAGTAAATCATACAGTACTGTCAACTGCCAACGCTTCCCTCGTGTTGCCGCGACACTTTCAGGCGTGGTGAGAAACAAGGCGACGTGATCGTGGGGGGGAACCGACCCGTGGCTCCGCTTCAACTTTGCGAGATCCTGGCGACGGGCCTGCCGATCGGGAGCGGATCGCACCGGTCCTCGCTCCGCCCCCCCCCCTGCACGCCGCAAAACGACAAACGACAAACGACGGAGCTGAAAAATCGTCCCGACTTTAAAATTGAGTCGTTCTGCTCAGACCCGGAAATCGGTTCAAAAACGACCTCAAATCGTGTGTACAACTACCGACTACATAACCCGGCCTTCTTTCTAACTCACGAATGTATGAATGTTATCATCTGGGTGACCTTTGCCACGAGATGGTTGGGGTTCAGGTTAGTATGTCTAAACTGGAGCTGAACGTGAGTTTAGTGTTTCAAGGTGCGTTGACGTTGTTCACCCAATTACACCGTCGCACCTTCAGACATTAATGCCGCTTGCTCAAGGATAACATCGGGGATCGAACCCGGTACCTTTGAGCCCGGGGGGGAGTTGAACACCCTATCCAGCACACTATTATGTCTTCTCCGATATATACAGTATATATGGTAAATACTGTATATATAAATATATATGGCGTGTTTATATAAGTGTTCCCTGACGTTCATGCATCATTCCACTTCAGATGATTGCTGCGCGGCGTGCTGCAGTGTAATCTAGTAAATTACATACTGCTTGGCGTTCGCTTGAGGTATTGCGCAACGGAATCCCCTTCATCGACGCCGTGGTGTGGTTCTTTTAATTTAATGTGGTAATCCGGAAGGATTAGCATACATAGCGTACAATACAAACCTCTGGGCTCGCCCCCCCCCAAAGCAGATTAACAAACGGTGGACCAGGATTCGACGCCGTGGGGGGGCGGCGGTCCGGGGCGTTATGTTACGTCGGCGTGGCAACCTAAGATGGAGGATTAGAGGCGTTGTGTGCCTCACGGTGGACCCACGGCCCCCCAGCCTCTGAAACTCAGCAACACGGCCTTTAGCGTCGCGGCTAATTAGCTCGACGTGTTCATGTTTGTGTTGTGTGGCTTCACAAGCGAACTACGGGGACGTGAGACGTAGCCGTCCTTGAATTTCCTTCGGGATTAATGAAGTTCTATTCTTCTTCTTCTTCTTCTTCTTCTTGTAATCCTGCCAGGGCTGGCTGCTGGCTGCAGGGAGAGATCGCGGTGTTTCTGCCAGTTGGTGGTTTGTGTTTGGATCAAGACGTAGGGAACGGTCAAAGTCTCGACGACGGAGCGGTTATGTACTGGAAATAGGCAGGAGACGAGAGACAAGAATCAGCAAACGGGTCTCCTGAGATATACAGCGGCAACCAATCAATACATAAATGTAATACCTTGGACGTACTTAACAATAAATAAATAAATAAATAAATATATACTGTATATATAAGTACACCCAGGAGATACATAACAACAAATCAATAAACCAACACAACGCCCGAGAGAGACGTGAACTTGAATTAGAAAAACAAAGGTAGTGAATGAAGTGTGTCGCTTGTTAACAGTTATAATACGTCCATCACAGCTACAGTCTGTTCTTTATCAACTATATTGATCGATACTGTATGTATTGATCCATACAGTATGTCTCATGAGGAAGCCCGGTTCATTAGTTCTGAGCAGCAGGGCCCTCGTACTGTTTATCTGGAGGCTCTGTTGTTGTTGTGGTGGTGGGTGGTGGTGGTGGTGCTGCTGCTTCACGCAGAACCAGTTAGGATGAAGCCAAATGCTGATGGTCTAGTATTGGGGAGTAGGGAGAGCGTGTGTGTGTGTGTGTGTGTGTGTGTGTGTGTGTGTGTGTGTGTGTGTGTGTGTGTGTGTGTGTGTGTGGTGTGTGTGTGTGTGTGTGTGTGGTGTCATGGTGCTATATATGCATTATTGATGCACACACACACATACACACATACCCACACACACTGACACACACACACACACACTTCCACAACTAATTACCCCTTTGTAGTCCGGTGTGGAGAGTTGGAGAGACCATTAGAGAACATGCAACATACATGCAGATACAATGTGTGTGTGTGTGCGTGCGAGCGTATGTGTGTGTGTGTGTGTATGTGTGTGTGTGTGTGCGTGTGTGTGTGTGTGTGTGTCCCCTCTCTCCATGTGTAATATATACGACCGTGCAGAACAACGTTGTGTTCGGTATCGAGACTTCTTTGGGCGAGCTCTCATTTTTTAATTACTTCCTGCACACTGAATGGCAATCAGATAGTTGAGGGAGATCGCTGCCTTGCACTGCCGAGACTCCAGACACAAGGGCGTCCGCCGAGCGTATCTCAGCATCACCTGTTCTCCTCATACAGCGGCGGCTCACCAGCTAACTAACCAGCTAACCAGACCGCCTACTTATGAAAAAACCACCCTGGAATTAGGGACCGATACCCGGACAGTGGATTAAGCCTCATGAAATGTACCGAGCTGTCAAATTGGAACTATGATCAATAATTACCTTCGGTTTCGGCTTCAACTTGTAATATATTTGTTATGACGTTTAATCATTAATAATATATGTGTGCCGCAAAGCACACAGTGAAGTTAGTTAGTTATATAACCACGATGATGAGTTATTAACGGGACAATTATTCAACCTTATAATGCCTTCAACAACTTCTATTTAATAATCATACAGTCCTGTAATTATGGATCTGCCTGTGTTCCCACAATCGATAGCCACAACCACAACCATAGCAATCATCCCAATTATATTGCCGTTTGTATTTATAGTTTATAATAAATCCATGTGAGACGCACTCCATTAAAGTACAAACTGTATATATAATATATACTGTATATATATACTGTATATTCGTGTGTGTCTGTGTGTGTCTGTGTGCGCGTGTGTTCGATTAATTACTTCCCTATTCCCCGTACAGTGAACATTATGCAGTGCATTATCGAGGGAATAAGTATGGATTTTTGGAATGTGCCGGAAATCAATTATCGGCGTGACGTCGTTAGCATTTCAGCTCATTTGCATAAACAACCCGTTTGTGCTGGACCGCTCCGATTGGACGATTCCGACGGCAATCCAAACCGCCACACGCGACGGGGATACAGTGTGGAAATAACAATTTAAATAATTTTTAAATAACAGATGTAGAGCGTCGTGATTAATGTCCCGTTTGTTGTCGTGCGTCTGTGTACTGTCAATGAATAAAGTTTCCCGGCCCTCGAGGGACACGAATAAAGATCGGATCCGACCTGAGCTGAGCTGAGCTGAGCTGAAGTGTTGCGCTCGCTGTACAGTGACAGCGCAGGGAACCCGGTGGTTTGTGTGTGCATTGGAACGCCGCACAACAACAACAACAACAACAAGGACAACAAGAAAACCAGAACGACGACAACAAAAGGAGCGAGGGGGACGGACTCAGACTCAGACCCAGACTCAGACACGGCCCCGGCCCCGGTGTGGGCATCAGACTGATCCCTCGCTCTCCGTTCGCCGTCTAATTGAGCGGCTTATCTGGTCGTCGGCTGCACCTTGAGACGTCCCCGGGCGGCGCCGTATCAGTTAGCCTTCGCGCTAACAGGCTATCCGGCCCCCGCCGCCGCCCCCGCCGCCGCCGCCCCGCCGTCGCCCGGCACCAGATAAGATGTATGGTCCCCTGGGGATGTGGGTGGAGGTGGGGAGGTTGGCTAATCGCAACGGCTAACCCTGCTCAGAGTCCTCCTCCCTCTGTGTGTGTGTGTGTGTGTGTGTGTGTGTGTGTGTGTGTGTGTGTATATGTGTGTGTGTGTGAGTGCATGTGTGTGTGTGTGCATGTGTGTGTGAGTGCATGTGTGTGTGTGAGTGCGTGCATGTGTGTGTGTGAGTGCATGTGTGTGTGTGTGTGTGTGTGTGTGTGTGTGTGTGTGCCTGTTTCCCTGATTGTGCTTGTGGCGCCAGAGCAGATGAATAGGTCGAGGTCTGCAAGACCAAGACCCCCCAACCCCCCAACCCTCCAACCCTCCAACCCCCCAACCCCCCAACCCAGGGTCTTTAGGTGGAACCACCTCCGGGTCATGGCTGAACTTGTGAACCCCCCCCATACAGTCTCTCCGGGCTCCGGTGTCACCAGCAGAGGGGGTGTTGGGATGGATGATCTCACCCCCCCACCCCCGCTCACACACACACTACAGTTCACGTTTATAGCTCCGACTTTACGATTATGGATCAATGGTGCATCGACCACTCACTCGTACATTTGCTTTCAAAGGGGGGGGATAGGCTGTAGATTGATCGTCTTCTTTTCTATCGCTGTCTAGTGTCCCTGAGCAAGCAAGACACCACCTAACCCTACCTGCCTCCTCCTAGCTAAGTGTGGAGGTGTCCCTGAGCAAGACACCACCTAACCCTACCTGCTCCTCCTCCTAGCTAAGTGTGGAGGTGTCCCTGAGCAAGACACCACCTAACCCTACCTGCTCCTGACGTGTTGGTTGTTACCTTGCATGGTTGGCACCGCCGTCGGTGTATGAATGGGTGAATGTGAGGCAACACTGTAAAGAGCTTTGGATAAAAGCGCTGTATAAATGCAATCCATTTAACATTTACCATTTTCTTGGCAAAATGAACGAGACAAGAGCTCAGCACCAGAATCAGTGAATGGCCAAAAATCATATTTGACATCATCATTTGTGATTGACTATATTATATATTATATTATATTATATTATATTGACTCGAAAATGCGCCGTCGGAGCATAATAGTCTGCAATAAAAAAGAAAAAACCTGGATAGTCTGTCGATTAAATCTTCTTCTTTCCACGTTGTTGGGAGATATGAAAACATTTGCGACATTATTGCACATTATTTGAAAAGGTTCGTGGACAACAGCTCGCGTGACTCTGCGCTTGTATTTTACCCACAAATGTTTGTTGTCCAATTATTGTCCCGTTCAAGGTCACGGAACGCCGCCGCTCGCAGCAAACTACGACGCTCTGTTGGAGCGTTAGGTTGTAACAGGGTTGGGGGGTGGGTTGTTACGGCGGGGGGTAGGTTGTAACAGGGTTGGGGGGTGGGTTGTTACGGGGGGGGGTAGGTTGTAACAGGGTTGGGGGGTGGGTTGTTACGGGGGGGGGTAGGTTGTAACAGGGTTGGGGGGTAGCTTGTTACGGGGGGGTAGGTTGTAACAGGGTTGGGGGGTGGGTTGTTACGGGGGGGGTAGGTTGTAACAGGGTTGGGGGGTAGGTTGTTACGTGGGGGGGTAGGTTGTAACAGGGTTGGGGGGTAGGTTGTTACAGAGGCGAGGAGACTCTTCCAGCTCTCAGCCGTGGCTCGTTAAAGCCATGCGACGGGCGTAACGAGGTGGAACCACAACAGTCTCTATAAGGCCCATTGTTAATTCATCAGCCTGCACCTATGCAAATGCGGACGTGTTTCCAGTGACTAAGCACCGACCGTGATGCAGAACACAATCACATTCCATCATCACGTATGAAATGTTCATTTGTTTCGAAATATCTGTCGGCGGAAAATAATGCATTTCGACTTGAAGCTGCTGGTCGCTGAACTATTATGCATAATAGCGTCATAGTTTGCAATAAAAAATCTTTATAGCTGCACTGTAGACTATTAGCCGCGTGATACCGTCATGATATTCACGAAGAATATTATTCGTCTGCTCTTGGCTCTGCGGCAACCGACTTTCCGAAGACGTCTGCGGCCTTACGTCGAGCGCAACACTCATTTTGTCAGATTTCTGTTCATCTGTTAGCATTGTTCTTCACTCTATTTCAGATAAAAAACGGTTTGGATTGCGACACTTTCCACTATTTCCATCGTTTTTTGTGTTCAACGGCAGAACTTCCTTGTTGGTCCTGAACTGAAACTCCTCCCCAGAGCTCTGATTGTTAAAAGCCTTTTTTTTTAAGGGAGGGAGGGAGAGAGAGAGAGGGCGAGAGGGAGGGAGAGAGAGAGGGATAGAGGGAGGGAGGAGAGAGGGAGGGAGAGGAGAGAGGGAAGAGGGAGGGAGGGGAGAGAGAGGGAGAGGGAGGAGAGAGGAGGGAGAGAGGGGGGGAAGGGAGAGAGAGAGAGAGGGAGAGGGGAGGGAGAGGGAGGAGGGAGAGAGGGAGGGATGGAGAGAGGGTGAGAGGGAGGGAGAGAGAGAGAGGGAGGGAGGGAGGGAGAGAGAGAGAGAGAGAGAGAGGGAGGGAGGGAAGAGAGAGAGACAGAGAGAGAGAGAAAGAGAGAGAGAGAGAGAGAGGGAGACTTCAACCACTTCATCTCTCTCTCTCTCTCTCTCTCTCTCTCTCTCTCTCTCTCTCTCTCTCAC
>PIJE02004634.1:17920-24197 GCA_002895965.2 Coryphaenoides rupestris | reverse complement strand
AAGAATGATTGAAAAGAGAACCAAGGCCTACGTTTCATAGGATACCATCAGAGGAAGCAGAGCAGGCGCACACTGGCGAAGGCTAGAGTTGCTCACTAAATGTGTCCGGGGTGTATAATCTATCCTGTGCCATTTCAACTCCATTACTTAGCGAGTACGGCGTGGACAGTCCCAACGTGAAAAAAAAGCCTCGGCAAAACCGTCTGGGGTCCGTATTGTTCCATTCAAAAGTACATCGCTTGCTAAATATTCGTCACCTGAGCAACTCTACCGGTCACTTTAGCCACGATAACACGGGTTCTCTTTTACAGATGCACAGGCCTCAAAACATTAGATTTATATGGCTATGTTCAAAGCCGCCGCAGCCCTTCTTAGAGGGGCAGAAACTTTCGATCTTCTGTCGATCACTAAGTCAGCCCAAGCCCCGACGACGGGTTGTGTCCTCGCGGGCGGACCACCAGCACATAGATCAGGTACCCGGATGAACGGATGGAGAGAAGAAGAGGGGGGGTACCCCGGATTGAACGAATGGAGAGATGAAGGTGATAGGGAGCAAGCGATGTGCACGCGCACGAGAAGAAGAGCGATGTAGAGAGGAAGACACGACTCGCGATAGATTACTCGCCCTGTTTTGATGATAAGAAATTATAAAAACAACCCCCCCCCGCTCGCCCTGGTTGGTCCTGGGGAGGCGCTCGGCTGCGTCAGCAGGTCACCTGGATGATTATGGGCTGTGCTGCTCTATTGGTTTCACCGCGCGTGCCGTCGGTCGCCGAAGAGCCGGATCCGGTCTTGGATGCCTCCGGGGGTCTGACTAGTATAGGGTGGAACAGAGAGCACGAGGTGTGAGGCAGTCACGGGCCGCAGTGCCCAACCCTGTTCGCGAATAAGGGTCGGCAACCATAAAAACCCCATCATTGTCTAAATCCAGGCTCAGTGCAGCTGTTTGGGGAGATAATAGGGTAGGTAGGATAAAAAGGACCGGCGAGGCATGCGGACATGGAATGAAGACTTGGGTTTGGAGCACGCAGGGTGGTTGTCGGGCTTGTCAGGTTGTGGTGGACCGCGCAAGTCCGATGGTGACACAAGTCTAACGAGAGGGCACAGCTCTAACTAGCGGCGCACTACAGTCAAGGTGACAGTGAGAACCACGTCCGGTCGGTGGTTCCTCCTCCTCTCTTTCATCTCTTCTCTCTCCCAAGTTAGCCTCCCATTTAACGGTTGACTGCGTTAATTTGTAGGGGTGGGGTGTCGGGGAGAGAGACGAGAGAGAGAGATAGAGAGAGAGAGGGAGAGGATAGGGAGGAGAGGGAGGTGAGAGAGAGAGAGAGAGAGGGAGGGAGAGAAGAGGAGAGGAGAGAGGGAGAGAGAGAGAGAGAGGGAGGGAGGGAGAGAGAGAGAGAGAGAGAGAGAGGAGAGAGAGAGAGAAGAGAAGGAGAGAGAGAGAGGAGAGAGAGAGAGAGAGAGGAGAGAGAGAGAGAGAGAGAGAGAGAGAGAGAGAGGAGAGAGAGAGGAGAGAGAGCGAGAGGAGAGAGAGAGAGAGAGAGCGAGGAGAGAGAGAGGAGAGGAGAGAGGAGAGAGGAGAGAGAGAGCAAGAGAGGAGAGAGAGGGAGAGGAGACAGACGAGAGAGAGTGTGAAGGCACGTATGCAAAGCGCGCGTGACGGGGTTGGGGGGTAAGTCAGACACCACAGTGCACCTGCAAATGATAGTAAGAGGTTAAAGGACGTTTGTTATACTCGTAACTTTTACGTCGTACTGCTCACAGCCATGACAAAGAGAACAGAGAGGTTAATAGGCTGTACGGAGGGCTTGAGGACTTTAAAAACTGGAAAGAGAGAAAAAAAGGTCGGCTGCAGACCACAAAAAAAAGAAAACACCGAAGAAAAATAAACAAGCACTCGCAGCACTCAGAATAAATGTACAGGACAGAGGGTGCTCAAGAAGCTTGGAGTGAGAAAATGGTCGTTCATCTGCCGACGTCTTGCCGTATTACAGTTCTGCTGCACTTTGTCAGAGCACACGATCATCGTTTCTGTTTACTTTTTCTCATCTCTCGTATATCTCTCTCTGTCTTCGCTGCTTCCCTAATGGTCTTTCCGGGCGCTTGTTCTCTCCACCTCCCACATTCCGACTGTCCAGCCATTCCCTCCGTCCCCTAATGTATAGTCTGTGGCTCCACTCCGCGTGGCCCATTTGTCTTCCGCGGCTTTGAATAATAATGTCACAATCGTGGCCTAAGTGTCCCATTTAGCTGCGCGCTGGTGTTTTAAATAAGCTCTCGAGTCCCCGGGACGCATCCAGTGTTTATACTGGTCACGATGAATCGCTCCCATTTTTTTTGCCTGAAAGCTTTGAACGGGGATTCATGTTCGGTTTGGGTTTGGGTTTCCACGAGGCTACAATTCATTTATTTTTAAACCCGCGTACGTCGGCGCGCGTCCTTTGATTTGCTTGAACGTCCGAACATTCCAAACGCCCCCGTTTCGAATTCCCACCCAACCCCGTGTGATTGACATTGACATTTCTAATCTCGCCCCGATAACCCCTTGACCCCTTAATGCCGCTCAATCGCGGAACCATGACCGTTCGCGATTGACGAGGTCGTTTGTTTTTGACGGTGGGACACGCCCCCCCCGTAAAGCAGGAAGAAGTTCCCGCCCACAAACCCCCGCCCACCGCATTAAACGGAATGACGGCTATTGAGTGACCCGGTGGGCACTTTAAGGTCAATTGGGAAAAAAGGGGGGGGCCGGTGAGGTTAGCCCAACGCTAACGACCGCCCAACGCTCTACCTGATTGAAGTCGCGGTGAGGAGGAGGAGGAGGGGAGAGTTGGAGATGCAGAGGCTGAAGATACTGGTTGAAGCTGAAGGTTTTCGAAGCTGAAGATGAAGATGAAGATAAAGCACGCGTCAAGCCATACCCTGAGGAAGGGTGGGGGGGTAAACTATGAGACCTGTCTGACTGCTCATCTTCTCAACGGTCTTGTTTGGGTGGTGTATACAGCGGTGGAGGTCGAAGGGTTGGAAGGGGTTGCGGTGGAATGTTCCAGTTTTTTTGCTTTTGTTTCCCCCCGGGCGGCGGGCGGCGGCGGCGGCGGTGGAGGAGGTGACGTGAAGGCCTGTCAGCTCACATCTCTTATCTACGCTCTGGATCTATCAGCATATCGGTCTGTTTACTGTCAAATGCCCAATGTCTGTTTTCCTTTTTGGGTTCTCGCCGAGGAACCACAGTCGGAGTTTTTAGCCGGAGGCGAGCTTCGGGTCTCCTGTGATTTGAAAACTCGAAAGCAGAAATGCCAAACACTGGGTGGCCATTTTGATCCACCAAACTGTCCAAACCGCCAATCATCTGATCAGAGATTGTTCCTCAATTGTCTTCTCTCTAGTGTGTAGCCCATGAGCATAAACACAATAGATTTTATTTCGTGTTTGAGATGAAAGTTTTTACAGATGAAATTAATTTGTGAATTGAGGGGAAGCGGGGAAGCACTTCCACAGTCCACAGTCCATAGTAGCGGTGGAATGATTCCAGGTCCAGGAGGACGTGTACGGAGAAAGGAAGTCTACCTCTGGGTTGACGCTAATTAGCCGATCCAGATGGTTCACTTAAAAAAAGGCTCAAAATCCGGACAATCTGTTCCCGGGTAGAATCCCCCCGGCCCCCGCCCCCCCCCCCCCCCCCCCCCCCCTCCCCGGTGAGGCGAGGCTCGAGCGATACCGCGAGCCCGCCACGCGCCGACAAGGTTAAGCTGTCACAGCCACGGCTGGCTGGCGTCTGCCTGCTCCTGAGGGGGGGAGAGGAAGACGTCTTCTTGTGTATAGCTTGGGAGTCTGTTCTCTCTTCCCTGTGTGTCTCATCCCCGGCTGTCAAATTCAGGACACTGGAAACTAAGAAAAAAAGCGGTTTTCAGGTGTTTCCACCGTCCCTCCGGTGCCTGTTTATCCCCCCCCCACCCCCGCCGTTTAAAGTTTAAATGGGATGACTAGATCAGTCCACCAGTCTACCCAGTGGACTGTACTGTACTGTACTGTACTGTACTGTACTGTACCGACGGGGGTAAACTGATCTCGTCCGCATGCATCTAGAGGTGGACATTCCCACTTGTGATGTCACTAGACGGTGGTCACGTCGCGACGGCTCATCACGCTCACACACCCGGTGGTGGCATAATATGTCTCCTTTTAACGAGTCTTTCTAGCCGGCTTAAAGACGCTAAAAATACTAAAACGAAACAGATCGCTTGCAACGGTTCGCCGCCGGGACGAAAATAACTAAATAATAAAATGATTAAGAATGTGGGAGAGCGCTTGTCCTCGTCCTCGTCCTCGTCGGGGGGGCGAAATGAGGGGTGACATTGAACAGGAGACGTCTAACTGGACTACGCCGCCGAAAGAGGTCTTATGGCGGGAAGCCAGTGAGCCGCGGCGAGGCTAGCGTGCGCGGCGGTTACGCTAAAGGGATGCAACGTAGGGATGCTAACAGGAAGGGCATGTAGCTTGTCTGTTGTGTAATATGCATGCTAATATGTACGCCGCCACCGCTCGCATTGGAACCTCTTGTCTCGTCCTTCCCCTCCTCCTCCTCCGACTCCTCATCTCTCTCTCTCTCTCTCTCTCTCTCTCTCACTCTCTCGCTCTCTCTCCCTCTGTATCTCTGTCTCTCTCTCTCTCTTGCTCTCTCTCTCGCTCTCCCTCTCTAGCTCTCTCTCTCCCTTTCTAGCTTTCTTTTTGTCATTCTATCTCTCTCTCTTTCTCCCTCTCTGCCTCTCTCTCTCTCTCTCTCTCGCGCTAGCTCTCGCTTTATCCCTCGTTCTCTTGCTCGCTCTCTCTCCCTCTGTATCTCTCTCTCTCTCTCTTGCTCTCTCTCTCGCTCTCCCTCTCTAGCTCTCTCTCTCCCTCTCTAGCTTTCGTTTTGTCGTTCTGTCTCTCCTCTCCCTCTCTAGCTCTGGCTCTCTCTCTCTCTGTCTCTGTCTCTGTCTCGCTGTCGCCCTCTCTCTCACTCTCTCTCACCCTCTCCCTCTCACTAGCTCTCTCTCTCTCTCTCGCTCTCTCACATTCCCTCTCTCAATCTCTGGCTTTGTCTCTCTTCCCCCCTCCCTCCCTCTCTCTCTCTCCCTCTCTCTCGCCCCCCTCTCTGGTATGCTCATTGCCTGAATAACTGTGTTGGTTCGTAGCATCTGCTGTGTAATAGAGCACAGCTGCACGACCTCTGGTTGTCTTTAAGTGAGAGAGAGAGAGAGAGAGAGAGAGAGAGAGAGAGAGAGAGAGAGAGAGAGAGATTGGGGGAGACAGAGGGGGTAAGGGAGATAGATGGTCTCGTTTAGTAATGCGTTGTCCTCTGGCAGGGGATTCATTTTCGCAGGCATCGGGGTGCATGTTGAGAAGGCACAGTACCCACCTGGACACGGTACACAAGACAATATAATACAACACCGCACCTGAAGAGGTTACTGATTGGTTAACGAGGGAAGTTGTGATTGTTGAGAGAGAGAGAGAACAAGAGAGAGAGAGAGAGAGAGAGAGAGAGAGACATTAGGGGGGAGAAAGTGAGGAAGCGAGTGATGGTGAAAAGAGAGAGAGAGAGAGAGAGAGAAGAGAGAGGCGGCCCTGATTCTTCAAGATTCCTTAAATGTCATTCTTGAGGGGAATGTAAACCAATGTTCTATATCCTTACCATGCTTGCAAAGACTTGCAAAGTAACAGTTATTACTTAACCTTGTGTTTCCATTCCCATAAGTATTCTGGGTTCTAATTATAATTAATTGTTCTCAGCCTCACTTTCCCTAATTCGCTTAAAATCCTCTGATAAATGACTTCATGTACTGTGCCTCGGAGCGCAGTAGAACCACCTTGCATGGCGGTGACTAAACCTTCTGTGTGTTCCGCAGTCGAGATTCGAGAACTTTATGACCAGTAGTAGCTGCCCCCCATGGACCCCCCGTTTGTGGGGGGCCAGCCGTCTTATCGGGGGGGGGGGTCCGTCCGACGTCCCTACAGGTCAGTTCAGGTTGCTCACTTCCCCGTGAGTCGGCCATTTTAAAAGCACGGAACCGGGCTCGGCGGTCCCCCCCCCGACCGACCAGACGGGCCGTTAACACGTGGCGGCCAGTTTATGGAGCGGCACTTTCTCTCGGGCGTTCCCGCTCCGACGATCCACGGAATGAATTCCTCGGACTCCGACTGACAGATTTATGTGGGACTCTGGGAATATACTTTCCATACATTTTGGATAACCAGGGGCACGTTCACAGGCTGGAGTTGGACTTCATGGCCG
>PIJE02004634.1:7920-12920 GCA_002895965.2 Coryphaenoides rupestris | reverse complement strand
CCCTGACTCTGGGTCTGCGGAGGGCCCTGGCTCCTGGGCCTGTGGGGACCCTGGCTCTGGGCCTGCGGAGGGCCCTGGCTCTGGGCCTGCGGGGACCCTGGCTCCGGGCCTGTGGGGACCCTAGCTCTGGGCCTGCGGAGGGCCCTGGCTCCGGGGCGCTGCTGTGGTCTGGCTGGGGTTTGCCGTGTGATGCTGTGAACCACAAACACGCTGTCTCACGGTCGGGTGTGTAATTAATTTTCGATCATTTTTTTCATTTTATTTTTATTTTATTTGTAAAAATGTGTGTGTGTGTGTGCGTGTATGTGTGTCCCATGTGTGTGTGTGTGTGATACAGAGTTCCCCATTCTCTCTCTGACTCCGGGCGACGGGTTAAGAGGATGGATAGATGATGATGATGGATGGAGGAGGGAGGGATGATGAATGGACAGACAGACAGGCAGAGAGACGGATGAGTTTACAAGTAATTTATCGCCGTGGCGATACGAATAGACCACACCCCCCTGATCCTGATGTATCAAAATGTACCGCAACATGGTTGGACTTCCCTTCATGTTCAGCAATTCATTTGATGATGATGATTGATATTCATAATTAGATATTCCATCAAAATGATTAAATGTGAACGCTCTCACCGCATTGCGTGTCTATATTACAGTTCTACTCCCTCTTATAATAAATAATAAGGAATGAATAATCGGTCACATAACAACGATTATCATCATCAATTAACTATCATGATTACTTTTATTATTATTATTATTATTATTATTATTATAGATATCTTAAGATATGTCTGTAGCCACGTGAGGTTGTGTCAATTTCCATGTGTGGGATATTACACCTAACTTTCCACTGTCTGGTGAGCGAGGGAGGGAGGAGAGAGAGAGAGAGAGAGAGAGAGAGAGGTGGGAGAGATGGAGAGGTCAAAGGGGGAGAGTGTGAGAGAGGGGGGGGCAAGGAGAGGGAGAGAGGAGGAGAGGGAGAGAGAGAGGGGAGAGGTAAAAAAGAGAGAGTATGAGTAAGTGAGCGAGAGGGAGGGAAGGAGTGAGAGGGGGAGAGAGAGGCAGAGGGGGGGGCAAGGACAGAGTGAGTCGTGGAGAGAGAGAGAGAGAGAGAGGGGAGAGTGTGAATAAGTGAGAGTGGGGGAAAGGGGAGAGAGAGAGAGAGAGGGAGGGAGGGGGGGAGAGAGATATTGCAGAAGGCAGGGGCATGGGGAGGAGGAGGAGGAGGGGGGAGGACGGTATGAAGGAGGAGGAGGAGGAGGAGGAGGAGGAGGGGGGGGCAGGACGGTATGAAGGAGGAGGAGGAGGAGGAGGAGGAGGAGGGGGGGGAGGACGGTATGAAGGAGGAGGAGGAGGAGGAGGAGGGGGGAGACTTAAGCAGGGAGAGTGTAATTGGACACCAGCCCTCTCTCTCTTTCTCCTCTCCCTCTCCTCTCTCTCTCTCCTCTCCCTCTCCCTCTCCGTCTCCCTCTCTCACACCCTCACACACACTCACACTCACTCCCTCTCTCCGTCTCCAACCCTTCCCCTTGTCGGATGGACGACGACTGGAGGCTACACGACGGATACACTCGTGCTGCTAGGTCACCCGCCTAGCCGAGCGGACCGGGCGCATACAGGGACATACAGGCTTGGGACCGAAGGAAGTGGAGACCAGTGAGACCAAAGAGAGAGAGAGAGAGAGAAGAGAGAGAGACCTGGGACCCACTCACTCACTCACTCACTCACTCACTCATTCTTGGCTCTTCTTCAGCACCAGGAGGACACCACCACCTCCACCAGACCCCCCCCACCACACTCCTCCAGAAGGTAAGTCCTGTCCTGTTTCCCTTGACCCAGATGGGACACTGCGACAGTCCTCTTCAGTCAGTCTCTCTCGCTCTCTCTCTCCATCTGTCTGTCTCTGTCTGTCACCGAGAGAGAGAGAGAGAACGAAGGATAGATTGAGAGAAATGTCGTGACAGAGTAGATTGAGAGAGTGTGGGGTGCAAGGTGTCTCAGGTTCAGGTTCAGACAGCGGTGACCTGGAACCCTTCAAGCAGAGCTGCAAATGGAAATCAAGCAAGACACTGAAATGTCGCAGACCCTCGTTTGTTCGAGGGTCTGCGAGACCCAGACCCAGAAGACCTCGTTACAGGACAGTGTGTCCATGCTGTCCCCCTAAACAAACGAAGACAGGTTTGGTTGGGGGTCTGCAAGGACCCAGAAGACCCAGAACAAGAAGACCTCGTTACAGGACAGTGTAACCCGCCAGGCTGGTGTCCATGCTGTCCCGCTAAACACACGTGGAACTTAGGATAGTTCATAGTTTGTTTGTTTGTTTGGAACAGAGCATGGCTGACATGTCTTGTGAGGTCCGTGAAGGTTTTGGTCACGAGACATCATAACCCGGCTGAGGATCTGCTGTGTTGTGGATACACTTGGCATTGATGTGATCGTGAAACATGGACAGAATCACTGAACACTTACTGTGAGAGAGAGCCTGACTGAGATTTGTGTTCCGATTCTTCTCGAGGAGTTATCCAGAGCTGCCCGGAATGTTCGGCGAGACTGATTCATAACTCCACATGCTCAGCGTTAAGACGCTCGTCGAGTCAGGCAATGGAAAACCGTGCCCTGTAGACTGGAGACTGGGAGACTGGAGACTTTGGACTGAAATACGGTCGCTCGGCTCCGCGTGGCTGATCGGTTAGTCAGCCGCGTGTCATGTAAGCGGCGGCGAGGACAAACCGTGAACTTAAACAACTGTCAGCTGCTGAGTGACGAGGAGCAGGACGCTCACTGAGCCCCTGGCCGTCCTGCTGCGCCCGACACAGATTCAAGTCAAGGTTATAATGTCTCAGTGTCTCTCTCTCCCCTCTCTCCTCTCTCTCTGTGTGTGTGTGTGTGTGTGTGTGTGTGTGTGTGTGTGTGTGTGTGTGTCTCTCTCTCTCTTTGTCCGTCTCTCTCTCTCTGTCTGTCTGTCTGTCTGTCAGGTCTGTCTCTGTCTCTCTCTCTGTCTCTCTTTGTCTCTCTCTCTCTCACTCTGTCTCTCTCTGTCTCTCTCTCTGTCTCTCTCTGTCTCTCTCTGTGTCTGTGTGTGTCTCTCTCTCTCTCTCTCTCTCTGTCTCTCTCTCTCTCTCTCTCTCTCTCTGTCTCTCTCTCTCTCTCTCTCTGTCTCTCTCTCTCTCTCTCTCTCTCTCTCTCTCTCTCTCTCTCTGTCTCTCTCTCTCTGTCTCTCTCTCTGTCTCTCTCTCTGTCTCTCTCTCTCTGTGTCTGTGTGTGTGTCTCTCGCTCTCTCGCTCTCTTGCTCTCTCTGTGTGTGTGTCTCTCTCTCTTTCTCTCTCTCTCTCTCAATTTCAATGTCAATTTAAAGAGCTTCATTGTCATGGGAAGCGTACATTTACATTTGGCAAAGCGAGTGGTAAGTCTCTCTCATTAAACTTGGATTACGTCCGGTTAACCCTCCTGGTTAATTCATGTTTAATCGCTCCCATCCTCACCACCATTCAATTCAACGGCCGCCTCAATAATAACACAAATAATAACACAGCGAGAGGAAAAACTGTGTGTGTTATAATAGAGAGGATAATAAGAACATAATCTGGGCAACCCTTTGAATCCACTCAGGATGATTTGAGTCATCTCCTAATTTCTGGGAGCTGAATCACTCCGAAACGTGATGATGGGAAACAGACCGAGAAACACAGAAACACAGAAACACAGAAACACAGAAACCAGGGGTAACAATACAACGCAAAATGAAACTCAAAATAAACCCGCAGTTTGGCGCACGAGTGAAAAAACAAAAAGGTTCATTCATCAGATGACGTCCGCAGCGGCCTGTTGCCTCCTCGCAGGACGGAAAATTCATTAGGCGGCGCGCCAGAGAACACACACACACGCACACACACACACAGAGACACACACACACACACACCACTCTCAATTATCATTAGGGGGTCCGGCGGCGGGTGTGTGTGTGTGTGTGTGTGTGTGTGTGTGCATGTGTGTGTGCGTGTGTCTGTGTGTGTATGTGTGTGTGTGTGTGTGTGTGTGTGCGTGCGTGTGTGTGTGTGTGTGTGTGTGCCGTGCGTAATCACTGTCTGACTGATATTTCAATTTTAAAGTCGTCGTTAAGTCATTGCTCCCTCTCTCGTGTCTCTTGTGGTGCTTTGCTTTGCTCTGCGGGGGGCTTGTGAAGGACCCCGCACAACAACAACAACAACAACAACAAGCACACACAAACAACCGTTATTAATTTATGTATTTATTTGGTTTTCTTAATGGTTGTGTGTTGGACGGGCGGAGACCAAAGCGTTGCTCGATATCGGAAGCCCCAACTCATGGAGGGTGGAGTCAAGTCCGTCCATTACGGTGACTCTTCAGGTCAGAGGTGTTAAGTGGAGGACGCACTCGGGAATTTGTTGTATTTTATTTTATACTTTGTACGGCAATTAGGGAAATAAATAAACTCGGAAAAGAATCGGAACCGAACCGACGGCCAGCATGTCAACACAGCTGGGTGCCGGGGTGAGAGGAACGCCTTCCAAGAACGTCCGTCCCCCAAAAAAGAGAGAGATTTGACTCAGCAGCTGGAAGGGTTGTGGGTTCGACCTGCATGGTCCACAGACGACCTGAAGACCAGTCCGAGAGCCAGACGCCCTGCGACACCCTCCCCCGCGTACCTTGCACTTAAGTTTACTTTGATATGAAATAGCATCTTTAAATGGCTAAATAAGTGTTAAAATCTTCCACGCAGGGCTCCAGAGCCTCCTCTATTCATAAAAACACGTTGACAACAATCAACGTTTAAAGGTGGACGGGTCGGGGGATTCTGAGATCCTGACCCCAATGATGTTTGTTTTAATCCTTAACCCGTCGTCACCCTTGACCTCTTGACCTCAGACCTGTTCATTGACGCTTGAAACCTGCTCTATTCTTATCTTTATGTACCACAGTGCATATATTGCTGTCTCCTCTCTTCAAACATAATGTACTCTTTGTAAGTTGTTT
>PIJE02004632.1:0-24256 GCA_002895965.2 Coryphaenoides rupestris | reverse complement strand
GGTTAGTCAGGTAATGTGGGGTTAGACAGGTCGTGTGGGATTAGTCAGGCAGTGTGGGATTAGTCAGGGAATGTGGGGGTAGTCATGTAGTGTGGGGGCTAGTCAGGTAGTGGGGGTTTAGTAAGGTAGCGTGGGTTTGGTCAGGTAGTGCTGGGGTTAGTCAGGTAGTGTGGGATTAGTCAGGTGGTGTGGGGGTTAGTCAGGTAGTGTGGGGTTAGTCAGGTGGGGGTTAGTCAGGCAAGGGCGTAGCGAGGACACCACTGGCACGGTGTTCTGGGTGAGCTAGCTTGTGTCCCACACACAGCCTATCAGTGTCAGTTTGGTGTCAGCGCTATGGGCCCCTGTGGGCTCTGATTGTGCTGACTGGAGAGCGGTGATGGAGATTGCGTTGCAGATATCACAAGCCGGTGAAACATGAATCCCACCGCTGGATGCGAATGATGGAGTATCTCTCCCTGTCAAGACCGTCTGTGATTTGATTTGGTTTGGCCAGCAGTCAAACTCGGGACTTGGACTTGATGGTCTAATCTCAGTTATTCAGGGTCTCAAAATACAAAAATTGACTAGAGACACTGTTTGCTACAGCCCCTGATTCTGTGTCGAAACATGCTGCCAACAGCACGAAGGATGGTTATTCCAATGGTGTGATTGGAGAAGTTCTCTCCAATCAGTCTTATGTTCCCACGAACTGTGGGCACGATGCTTCTATTCTACGTCCTTTAAACTAACTTGTGAGACACTGAGAAGTCTTTTTAACATTTCACCCAAAGCCTATGATAAAGTCTCGAGACTGATGCGGACTGACAATGTGGTACAGAACAGTAATGGAGGGATCGTCAATTTCTGTGTGGCGTTGGGGTGGGTGACGTGGGTCCCATGGACACACTTAACTTGTGTTTTGGGTCCCGGGATGAAAAACTTGAAGAATTGCGGAGCCCCTAAAGGGACAAAAAGAAAGAAAAAGAAATTTATGCATGATGTTAAGTTCTCCGATGTGCTAGTTCACTGTAATGTTACAAACTATTGATGCTGCCTCTTTTACCAACCAACGTCCATCCATCCATCCATTTTCGTCCGCTTATCCGGGGGCCGGGTCGTGGTGGCAGCCGGCTAAGCAGGGCTCCCCAGGCTTCCTTCTCCCCAGCCACACTCTCTAGTTCAGGGGTGGGCAATTATTTTGGCTCAAGGGCCACATTTGATTTTTAAAGCTGACAGACGGGCCGGGCCATAGCGTCTAGCCCCGGGAGTCACTGACTCGGTGCCCGTCGTGCGTCTCTCGATAGCGGTATTGCTCCGAATTAACGGTCTGCATATTAGTGATATGATTTCTTGATCTAGTGGAACCAATCAAGAAATCAATTGCAGGATGAAAAAAACAGCCAAATGTAAATGTATTATAGGACTGTTGTTAATGTAAATGCCCGATGGGCTGGATTAAACAACGCAACGGGCCGTATGTGGCCCGCGGGCCGTAGTTTGCCCAGGTCTGCTCTAGTTCCTCCTGGGGGGTCCCGAGGCGTTCCCAGGCCAGACGAGATATATAATCCCTCCAGCGGGTTCTGGGTCTGCAAATGTATTATAGGACTGTTGTTTAATTCATAAGGATGTAATAAATATAGGACTGTTGTTAATATAAATGGTATTATATGACTGTTGTTAATGTAAATGTATTATTAGGACATGTTGTTAATGTAAATGTATTATACAGGACTGTTGTTAATATAAATGTATTATATGAAACTGTTGGTTAAATAAATGCTAATTATATGATGTTGTTAATGTAAATGTATTATAGGACTGTTTGGTTAATGTTAAATGTATTATAGGACTGTTGTTAATTATAAATGTATATAGGACTGTTAATGTAAAACTGTATTATAGGACTGTTGTTAATGTAATGTATTATTAGGACTGTTGTTAATATAAAATGTATTATAGGACTGTTGTTAATATAAATGTATTATAGGACTGTTGTTAATGTAAATGTCTTATAGGACTGGTTGTTATGTAAATGGTATTATACGGACTGTTGGTTAATATAATGTATTATAGGACTGTTGTTAATGTATTATAGGACTGTTGTTAATGTAAATGTATTATAGGACTGTTGTTAATGTAAATGTATTATAGGACTGTTGTTTAATGTAAATGTATTATAGGACTGTTGTTAATGTAAATGTATGTATAGGACTGTGTTAATGTAATGTATATAATGGACTTTGTAATGTAAATGTACTATTAGGACTGTTGTTAATGTAAATGTATTATAGGACTGTTGTTAATGTAAATGTATTATAGGACTGTTGTTAATGTAAATGTATTATAGGACTGTTGTTAATGTAAATGTATATAGGACTGTTGTTATGTAAATGTATTATAGGACTGTTGTTAATGTAAATGTATTATAGGACTGTTGTTAATGTAAATGATTATAGGACTGGTTAATGTAATTATATAGGACTGTTGTTAATGTAAATTATTATAGGACTGTTGTTCAATGTAAATGTATTATAGGACTGTTGTTAATGTAAATGTATTATAGGATGTTGTTAATGTAAATGTATTGATAGGACTGTTGTTAATGTAAATGTATTATTAGGACTGTTGTTAATGTAAATGTATTATAGGATGTTGTTAATGTAAATGTATTATAGGACTGTTGTTAATGTAAATGTATTATAGGACTGTTGTTAATGGACTGGCTTGTTAATGTAAATGTATTTTAGGCACTGTTGTTTAATTGTAAATGTATTATAGGACTGTTGTTAATGTAAACTGTATTATAGGACTGGTTGTTAAGTAAATGTATTATAGGACTGTTGTTAATGTAAAATGTATTCATAGGGACTGTTTGTTAATGTAAATGTATTATAGGACTGGTTGTTAATGGTAAATGTATTATAGGACTGTTGTTCATGGCTAATGTATTAGGACTGTTGTTAATGTAATGTATTATAGGACTGGTTGTTTAAGTGTAAATGTTATTATAGGACTGTTTGTTTAATGTAAATGTATTATAGGACTGTTTTGTAATGTAATAATAAGGACTGTTTGTTCATCGTAAATGTATTATAGGACTGTTTTAATAGTAAATGTATTATGGCTGTTGTTAATGCAAATGTATTATAGGACTGTTGTTAATGTAAATGTATTATAGGACTGTTGTTAATTAAATGTATTATAAGGACTGTTGTTATGTAAATGTATTATAGGAAACTGTTGTTAATGTAAATGTATTATAGGATGTCTGTTTACGTAAATGTATTATAGGCACTGTTTTGTTTTAATGTAAATGTATTATAGGACTGTTGTTAATGTAAATGTATTATAGGACTGTTGTTAATGTAAATGTATTAATAGGAACTGTTGTTAAATGTAAATGTATTATAGGACTGGTTGTTAATTGTAAATGTATATAGGACTGTTTGTTAATATAAATTGTATTATAAGGACTGGTTGTTAAATGGTAAATGTATTATAGGACTTTAAAAAAAAAGGGGGGAAATGTTGTTAAATGTAAAATGTATTTATAGGACTGTTGTTAATGTAAATGTATTTATAGGACTGTGTTTTAATGTAAATGTATTATAGGACTGTTGTTAATGTAAATGTATTATAGGACTGTTGTAATTAAATGTATTATACGGACTGTTGTTAATATAAATGTATTATAGGACTGTTGTTTAATGTAAAATGTATTATAGGACTGTTGTTAATGTACAATGTATTATAGGACTGTTGTTAATGTAAATGTATTATAGGACTGTTGTTAATGTAATGTATTATAGGACTGTTTGTTAATGTAAATGTTATTATATGGCTGTTGTTAATGTAAATGTATGATAGGAACTGTTGTTAATGTAAATGTATTATAGGAACTGTTGTTAATGTAAATGTATTAAAGGACTGTTGTTAATGTAAATGTATTATAGGACTGTTGTTAATGTAAATGTATTATAGGACTGTTGTTAATGTAAATGTATTATAGGACTGTTGTTAATGTAAATGTATTATAGGACTGTTGTTAATGTAAATGTATTATAGGACTGTTGTTAATGTAAATGTATTATAAGGACTGTTTGTTAATGTAAATGTATTATAGGACTGTTGTTAATGTAAATGTATTAATAGGACTGTTGTTAATAGTAAATGTATTATAGGACTGTTGTTAATGTAAATGTATTATAGGACTGTTGTTAATGTAAATGTATTATAGGACTGTTGTTAATGTAAATGTATTATAGGACTGTGTTAATGTAAAATGTATTATAGGACTGTTGTTAATGTAAATGTATTATAGGACTGTTGTTAATGTAAATGTATTATAGGACTGTTGTTAATGTAAATGTATTATAGGACTGTTTGTTAATGTAAATGTATTATTAGGACTGTTGTTAATGTAAATGTATTATAGGACTGTTGTTAATGTAAATGTATTATAGGACTGTTGTTAATGTAAATGTATTATAGGACTGTTGTTAATGTAAATGTATTATAGGACTGTTGTTAATGTAAATGTATTATAGGACTGTTGTTAATGTAAATGTATTATAGGACTGTTGTTAATGTAAATGTATTATAGGACTGTTGTTAATGTAAATGTATTATAGGACTGTTGTTAATGTAAATGTATGATAGGACTGTTGTTAAATGTAATGTATTATAGGACTGTTGTTATGTAAATGTATTATAGGACTGTTGTTAATGTAAATGTATATAGGACTGTTGTTAAATGTAAATGTATTATAGGACTGTTGTTAATGTAAATGTATTATAGGACTGTTGTTAATGTAAATGTATTATAGGACTGTTGTTAATGTAAATGTATTATAGGACTGTTGTTAATGTAAATGTATTATAGGACTGTTGTTAATGTAAATGTATTATAGGACTGTTGTTAATGTAAATGTATTATAGGACTGTTGTTAATGTAAATGTATTATTAGGACTGTTGTTAATGTAAATGTATATAGGACTGTTGTTAATGTAAATGTATTATAGGACTGTTGTTAATGTAAATGTATATAGGACTGTTGTTAATGTAAATGTATTATAGGACTGTTGTTAATGTAAATGTATTATAGGACTGTTGTTAATGTAAATGTATTATAGGACTGTTGTTAATGTAAATGTATTATAGGACTGTTGTTAATGTAAATGTATTTATAGGACTGTTGTTAATGTAAATGTATTATAGGACTGTTGTTAATGTAAATGTATTATAGGACTGTTGTTAATGTAAATGTATTATAGGACTGTTGTTAATGTAAATGTATATAGACGTGTAATTAAATGTATTATAGGACTGTTGTTAATGTAAATGTATTATAGGACTGTTGTTAATGTAAATGTATTATAGGACTGTTGTTAATGTAAATGTATTATAGGACTGTTGTTAATGTAAATGTATTATAGGACTGTTGTTAATGTAAATGTATTATAGGACTGTTGTTAATGTAAATGTATTATAGGACTGTTGTTAATGTAAATGTATTATAGGACTGTTGTTAATGTAAATGTATTATAGGACTGTTGTTAATGTAATGTATTATAGGACTGTTGTAATGTAATGTATTATAGGACTGTTGTTAATGTAATGTATTATAGGACTGTTGTTAATGTAAATGTATTATAGGACTGTTGTTAATGTAAATGTATTATAGGACTGTTGTTAATGTAAATGTTATTATTAGGACTGTTGTTGAGGTAAATGTATTTAGGACTGTTGTTATGTAAATGTATATAGGACTGGTTGTTAATGTAAATGTATTATAGGACTGTTGTTAATATTAAATGTATTATAGGACTGTTGTTAATGTAAATGTATTATAGGACTGTTGTTATGTAAATGTATTATAGACTGTGTTATTAAATGTATTATAGGACTGTTGTTCATGTAAATGTATTATAGGACTGTGTTAATGTAAATGTATTATAGGACTGTTGTTTAATGTAAATGTATTATAGGACTGTTGTTAATGTAAATGTATTATAGGACTGTTGTTAATGTAAATGTATTATAGGACTGTTGTTAATGTAAATGTATTATAGGACTGTTGTTAATGTAAATGTATTATAGGACTGTTGTTAATGTAAATGTATTATAGGACTGTTTGTTAATGTAAATGTATTATAGGACTGTTGTTAATGTAAATGTATTATAGGACTGTTGTTAATGTAAATGTATTATAGGACTGTTGTTAATGTAAATGTATTATAGGACTGTTGTTATGTAAATGTATTATAGACTGTTGTTAATGTAAATGTTAATGATAGGACTGTTGTTAATATAAATGTATTATAGGACTGTTGTTAATGTAAATGTATTATAGGACTGTTGTTAATGTAAATGTATTATAGGACTGTTGTTAATGTAAATGTATTATAGGACTGTTGTTAATGTAAATGTATTATAGGACTGTTGTTATGTAATGTATTATAGGACTGTTGTTAATGTAAATGTATATAGGACTGTTGTTAATGTAAATGTATTATAGGACTGTTGTTATGTAAATGTACTTATAGGACTGTTGTTTGTATGTATTATAGGATGTTGTTAATGTAAATGTATTATAGGACTGTTCGTTAAATGTAAATGTATTATAGGACTGTTGTTAATGTAAATGTATTATAGGACTGTTGTTAATGTAAATGTATTATAGGACGTTGTTAATGTAAAATGTATTATAGGACTGTTTGTTAATGTAAATGTATTATAGGACTGTTGTTAATGTAAATGTATTATAGGACTGTTGTTAATGTAAATGTATTATAGGACTGTTGTTAATGTAAATGTATTATAGGACTGTTGTTAATGTAAATGTATTATAGGACTGTTGTTAATGTAAATGTATTATAGGACTGTTTGTTAATGTAAATGTATTATAGGACTGTTGTTAATGTAAATGTATTATAGGACTGTTGTTAATGTAAATGTATTATAGGACTGTTGTTAATGTAAATGTATTATAGGACTGTTGTTAATGTAAATGTATTATAGGACTGTTGTTAATGTAAATGTATTATAGGACTGTTGTTAATGTAAATGTATTATAGGACTGTTGTTAATGTAAATGTATTATAGGACTGTTGTTAATGTAAATGTATTATAGGACTGTTGTTAATGTAAATGTATTATAGGACTGTTGTTAATGTAAATGTATTATAGGACTGTTGTTAATGTAAATGTATTATAGGACTGTTGTTAATATAAATGTATTATAGGACTGTTGTTAATATAAATGTATTATAGGACTGTTGTTATTATAGACTGTTGGTTAATGTAAATGTATTATAGGACTGTTGTTAATGTAATATGTAGGATCTGTTTGTTTAATTAAATGTATTATAGGACTTGTTGTTAGTGTAATGTATTATAGGGACTGTTGTTAATGTAAATGTATGATTAGGGACTTGTTGTTAATGTAATGTATTATAGGACTGTTTGTTAAATTATGATAGTACTGTGTTAAATGGTAATAGGGACTGTTTGTAGTTGTAAATGTATTATAGGGGACTGTTGTTAATGTAAATGTATATAGGGACTGTTGTTAATGTAAATGTATTATAGGAGCTTGTTGTTAATATAAATGTATTATAGGACTGTTGTTAATGTAAATGTTTATAGGACTGTGGTTAATGTAAATGTATTTATAGGACTGTTGTTAATGTAATGTATTATAGGACTGTGTTAGGTGTGTAAACTGTATTTATAGGATTGTTTCGTTAATTAAATGTATATATAGGACTTGTTGTTAATGCTAAATGTATTATAGGGGACTTTTGTTAATTTAAATGTATATAGGGGACTGTTGTTAATGTAAAATGTAATGATTAGGAACTGATTGTTAATGTAAATGTATGATAGGGACTGTTGTTAATGTTAAATGTATTATAGGGACTGTTGATTAATGTAAATGTATTATAGGACTGTTGTTAATGTAAATGTATTATAGGACTGTTGTTAATGTAAATGTATTATAGGACTGTTGTTTAATGTAAATGTATTATAGGACTGTTGTTAATGTAAATGTATTATAGGACTGTTGTTAATGTAAATGTATTATAGGACTGTTGTTAATGTAAATGTATTATAGGACTGTTGTTAATGTAAATGTATTATAGGACTGTTGTTAATGTAAATGTATTATAGGACTGTTGTTAATGTAAATGTATTATAGGACTGTTGTTAATGTAAATGTATTATAGGACTGTTGTTAATGTAAATGTATTATAGGGACTGTTGTTAATGTAATGTATTAAGGACTGTTGTTAATGTAAATGTATTATAGGACTGTTTAGTTAATGTAAAATGTATGATTAGGACTGTTGTTAATGTAAATGTATTATAGGACTGTTGTTAATGTAAATGTATTATAGGACTGTTGTTAATGTAAATGTATTATTAGGACTGTTGTTTAATGTAAATGTATTATAGGACTGTTGTTAATGTAAATGTATTATAGGACTGTTGTTAATGTAAATGTATTATAGGACTGTTGTTAATGTAAATGTATTATAGGACTGTTGTTATGTAAATGTATTATAGGACTGTTGTTAATGTAAATGTATTATAGGGACTGTTGTTAATGTAAATGTATTATAGGACTGTTGTTAATGTAAATGTATTATAGGGACTGTTGTTAATGTAAATGTATTATAGGACTGTTGTTAATGTAAATGTATTATAGGACTGTTGTTAATGTAAATGTATTATAGGACTGTTGTTAATGTAAATGTATTATAGGACTGTTGTTAAATAGACTGTTGTTAATGTAAATGTATATAGGAACTGTTTGTTAATGTAAATGTATTATAGGACTGTTGTTAATGTAAATGTATTATAGGACTGTTGTAATTAAGTATTATTAGGATGTTGTTAATTAAATGTATTATAGGACTGTTGTTAATGTAAATGTTATTATAGGACGTTGTTAATGTAATTATTATAGGACTGTTGTTAATGTAAATGTATTTTAGGACTGTTGTTAATGTAAATGTATTATAGGACTGTTGTTAATGTAAATGTATTATAGGACTTGTTAATGTAAATGTATTATAGGACTGTTGTTAATGTAAATGTATATAGGACTGTTGTTAATGTAAATGTATTATAGGACTGTTGTTAATGTAAATGTATTATAGACTGTTGTTAATGTAAATGTATTTATAGGACTGTTGTTAATGTAAATGTATTATAGACTGTTTGTTAATGTAAATGTATTATAGGAACTGTTGTTAATGTAAATGTATTATAGGACTTGTTGTTAATGTAAATGTATTATAGGACTGTTGCTATGTAATGTAAATGTATTTTATGACTGTTGTTAATGTAAATGTATTATAGGACTGTTGTTAATGTAAATGTATTATAGGACTGTTGTTAATGTAAATGTATTATAGGGACTGTTGTTAATGTAAATGTATTATAGGACTGTTTGTTAATAGTAAATGTATTATAGGACTTTGTTAATGTAAATGTATTATAGGACTGTTGTTAATGTAAATGTATTATAGGACTGTTGTTAATGTAAATGTATTATAGGACTGTTGTTAATGTAAATGTATTATAGGACTGTTGTTAATGTAAATGTTATTATAGGACTGTTGTTAATGTAAATGTATGAATAGGACTGTTGTTAATGTAAATGTATTATAGGACTTTGTTAATGTTAAATGTATTTATAGGACTGTTGTTAATGTAAATGTATTATAGGACTGTTGTTAATGTAAATGTATTATAGGACTGTTGTTAATATAAATGTATTATAGGACTGTTGTTAATGTAAATGTATTATAGGACTGTTGTTAATGTAAATGTATTATAGGGACTGTTGGTTAATGTAAAATGTATTATAAGGGACTGTTGTTAATGTAAATGTATTATAGGACTGTTGTTAATGTAAATGTATATAGGACTGTTGTTAATGTAAATGTATTATAGGACTGTTGTTAATGTAAATGTATTATAGACTGTTGTTAATGTAAATGTATTATAGGACTGTTGTTAATGTAAATGTATTATAGGGACTGTTGTTAATATAAATGTATTATAGGACTGTTTGTTAATGTAAATGTATTATAGGACTGTGTTAATGTAAATGTATTATAGGGACTGTTAATGTAAATGTATTATAGGACTGTGTTAATGTAAATGTATTATAGGACTGTTGTTAATGTAAATGTATTATAGGACTGTTGTTAATGTAAATGTATTATAGGACTGTTGTTAATATAAATGTATTATAGGACTGTTGTTAATGTAAATGTATTATAGGACTGTTGTTAATGTAAATGTATTATAGGACTGTTGTTAATGTAAATGTATTATAGGACTGTTGTTAATGTAAATGTATTATAGGACTGTTGTTAATGTAAATGTATTATAGGACTGTTGTTAATGTAAATGTATTATAGGACTGTTGTTAAGTAAATGTATTATAGGACTGTTGTTAATGTAAATGTATTATAGGACTGTTGTTAATATAAATGTATTATAGGACTGTTGTTAATGTAAATGTTTATAGGACTGTTGTTAATATAAGGACTGTTTAATGTAATTTAGGACTGTTGTTAATTATGAGGACTGTTGTTAATGTAAATGTATTATAGGACTGTTGTTAATGTAAATGTATTATAGGACTGTTGTTAATGTAAATGTATTATAGGACTGTTGTTAATGTAAATGTATTATAGGACTGTTGTTAATGTAAATGTATTATAGGACTGTTGTTAATGTAAATGTATTATAGGACTGTTGTTAATATAAATGTATTATAGGACTGTTGTTAATGTAAATGTATTATAGGACTGTTGTTAATGTAAATGCCCGACGGGCCGGATTAAACAACGCAACGGGCCGTATGTGGCCCGCGGGCCGTGGTTTGCCCACCTCTGGGTTAGACAGTAGAGAGAGAGACAGGTAGGGGTTAGACGGTACAGAGACAGGTCATTAAGGAGCAGGTAGGGGTTAGACGGTACAGAGACAGGTCATTAAGGAGCAGGTAGGGGTTAGACAGTACAGAGACAGGTCATTAAGGAGCAGGTAGGGGTTAGACAGAGACAGGTAGGGGTTAGACAGAGACAGGTGGGGGTTAGACAGTAGAGAGAGAGAGACAGGAAGGGGTTAGACAGTACAGAGAGAGACAAGTAGGGGTTAGACAGTAGAGAGAGAGAGAGAGACAGGAAGGGGTTAGACAGTACAGAGAGAGACAGGTAGGGGTTAGACAGTAGAGAGAGAGACAGGTAGGGGTTAGACAGTACAGAGAGAGACAAGTAGGGGTTAGACAGTAGAGAGAGAAAGAGGTAGGGGTTAGACAGTAGAGAGAGACAGGTAGGGGTTAGACAGTAGAGAGAGAGACAGGTAGGGGTTAGACAGTAGAGAGAGAGACAGGTAGGGGTTAGACAGTAGAGAGAGACAGGAAGGGGTTAGACAGTAGAGAGAGAGACACGAAGGGGTTAGACAGTACAGAGAGAGAGACAGGAAGGGGTTAGACAGTACAGAGAGAGACAAGTAGGGGTTAGACAGTCGAGAGAGACAAGTAGGGGTTAGACAGTAGAGAGAGAAACAGGTAGGGGTTAGACAGTAGAGAGAGACAGGTACGGGTTAGACAGTAGAGAGACAGGTAGGGGTTACAGTAGAGAGACAGTAGGGGTTAGACAGTAGAGAGAGACAGGTAGGGGTTAGACAGTAGAGAGAGACAGGTAGGGGTTAGACAGTAGAGAGAGAGAGACAGGTAGGGGTTAGACAGTAGAGAGAGACAGGTAGGGGTTAGACAGTAGAGAGAGACAGGTACGGGTTAGACAGTAGAGAGAGAGAGACAGGAAGGGGTTAGACAGTACAGAGAGACAAGTAGGGGTTAGACAGTAGAGAGAGACAGGTACAGGTTAGACAGAGAGACAGGTAGGGGTTAGACAGTATAGAGAGACAGGTAGGGGTTAGACAGTATAGACAGACAGGTAGGGGTTAGACAGTATAGACAGACAGGTAGGGGTTAGACAGTATAGACAGACAGGTAGGGGTTAGACAGTATAGACAGACAGGTAGGGGTTAGACAGTATAGACAGACAGGTAGGGGTTAGACAGTAGAGGGAGAGAGAGGTAGGGGTTAGACAGTAGAGGGAGAGAGGTAGGGGTTAGACAGTAGAGAGGGAGAGAGGTAGGGGTTAGACAGTAGAGAGAGAGACAGGTAGGGGTTAGACAGTAGAGAGAGACAGGTACGGGTTAGACAGTAGAGAGAGACAGGTACGGGTTAGACAGTACAGAGAGAGACAGGTACAGGTTAGACAGTAGAGAGACAGTTAGGGGTTAGACAGTAGACAGGTAGGGGTTAGACAGTATAGAGAGACAGGTAGGGGTTAGACAGTAGAGAGAGACAGGTAGGGGTTAGACAGTAGAGAGAGAGAGAGGTAGGGGTTAGACAGTAGAGGGAGAGAGAGAGAGGTAGGGGTTAGACAGTAGAGAGAGAGAGAGAGAGGTAGGGGTTAGACAGTAGAGGGAGAGAGAGAGAGGTAGGGGTTAGAAAGTAGAGAGAGACCGTTAGGGGTTAGACAGTAGACAGGTAGGGGTTAGACAGTAGAGAGACAGGTAGGGGTTAGACAGTAGAGACAGACAGGTAGGGGTTAGACAGTAGAGAGACAGGTAGGGGTTAGACAGTAGAGAGAGACAGGTAGGGGTTAGAAAGTAGAGAGAGACCGTTAGGGGTTAGACAGTAGACAGGTAGGGGTTAGACAGTAGAGAGACAGGTAGGGGTTAGACAGTAGACAGACGTCATCACAGGGTCATCACAACCATATCTCACACACACGCGCGCGCAACAGACAAGCTAAGCTAACATCAGCGCCCAGATCCATTGTTGCTGCTAACAACATTAGCCTGTGTTCACCTTTGCCGTAGAACTTGCTGCCCGTGGTGACGTCGAACACCTTCATGTTGACGGCCATCAGGATCCGCGGGTTCAGGACGCCGTCGAACTCCGCCAGCTGCTCCACGGAGAAGTCTCTCCTCCTCATCTTGGGCAGCGCCGCGGCCTGGCGGGCCCGGGCGGCCGCCGCGCCGAGCCGCCCGCCCCGCCGCCGGTACAGCGCGTAGCCCGCCGCCGCCAGCACCGCTAGAGCCGAGACGTAGAGCCACGGGCCCGCCGCGCCCTCCGCTCCCGGCCCCCCGCCGCCGCCGTCGTCGTCGTCCACCCGTCCGCTCGGACTGACTCCTCCACCGTCCGCCATACTGTACGACAGTCAAAACCCCGCCCACTGGCCTTGTCATGCGTTATGATTCGTCCGCCTCAGGACCCCGCCCACTGGCCTCCTGAGCCGTTATGATTGGTCCGCCTCTGGACCCCGCCCACTGGCCTCCTGAGCCGTTGTGATTGGTCCTCCTCAGGACCCCGCCCACTGGCCTCCTGAGCCATTATGATTGGTCCGCCTCAGGACCCCGCCCACTGGCCGCCTGAGCAGTTATGATTGGTCCGCCTCAGGACCCCGCCCACTGGCCTCCTGAGCCATTATGATTGGTCCGCCTCAGGACCCCGCCCACTGGCCGCCTGAGCAGTTATGATTGGTCCGCCTCAGGACCCCGCCCACTGGCCTCCTGAGCCAATATGAGTGGTCCACGTCAGACCAGGACTGCGTGGTCTTCCCGCTGGGCAGGAAGTCTCTGGGCCAGACTTCCTGCCCAGTACCGACCAGTCAGTTTATTTGGATCAACAGACACAAGGTTCACGTCACGTCGGTGTTAACAGCAAAGTTTTGTCTGTGAAAGTTGAACGTTTCTGGTCATCAAATAATCACAAAGAAAACATGATGAGGTCAGAGCTGACATCCTCTGAGGTCAACTGGAGAACAAAACCTTTCAAAAAGACCACATGACAACGGTGAACAATCGCTTGTCATTTTATGTATTTTTCGTATTTAACAATTCAAAAAAACATAATTAACATGCATCATTCATTTTTTTCTAAACAATCAAACCAAGCTACAAAGAAAATCTTTTTTTTATTTTTTTTTAAATCAAAAAATGAAAAGAAAAGTAAATTCTTTTTTTTATAGTATGTACATTTTTTCTTTCAAATTCTTTACTAAAACCTCTTAAAATCAGTTGAAGGTCAGTTAATGATTAAAGCTGTGAAAGCAAAAGCATCAATCATAATTGTTTAAGATGGACTTATAAACTCAAAGTCAAGTTCAAATATCCAGCTAGGATATTTCCATTTCTTAAGAACATTCATAAAATGTGTTCAAAACAACTGCAACAGTAGACTAAGACCAGACTAAGGCCCTTAATCAAATAAATTATACTACTTCTGGATGTAAAGCAGGCTTAAGTCAAGTCACCGGGAAGATGACCCATTTTAAAATTGTTTCCAATAATTTGGTACATCTTATTGTTATTGATTCAGATAGTGTTGAAAATAAAATGGCACTTAGGTTGTGGATCGGATCAGACATCTGTAGCAGGGACATGATTGTCAGGTCAGAGGTCAGAGTTTAGCTGCTACGCTAAGGCAGCAGGCTGGTTCAATACTAGCTAGCTCGTAGCTAAGAGCTGAGAGAGCTGAGAGAGCTGAGAGAGATGAGAGAGATGAGAGAGATGAGAGCTGATAGAGGTAAGAGCTGAGAGAGATGAATGATGAGAGCTGAGAGCTGAGAGAGCTGAGCGATGAGAGCTGAGCGATGAGAGCTAAGCGATGAGAGAGATGAGAGCCAACCCTGTTGATGAAGGAAGGAACTTTGGGAATGAGCTCTAGCTCACTGCCTCCACTTCAAATGAAATGCACCAATCAGAGACCCTCATCTCCATCTCCTGGCCAACAGCAGGGGTCAAGGGTCAACTCGTTTGTTCTTGGCAGGAGGTGCCCTCTTCTTGTTGGTGGAGGGAGGAGCCACAACTGTGGTGGGTGTGGCCGCAGCAGGGGCTTTGGGTGCAGAGGCGGGGTTAGAGGGGTGACGTCTCCTGCGACCCTCCTCTCCTGTGGGGGGCTGCACACACAAGCTGGTCAGAGGTCATAATGGCGCAACACACACACCACACACACACACACCACACACACACACACACACACACACACACTACAAACCCACACTCTGAAGTCCTCCAGGGTTCTGACTTTGCCAGGTGCTCCTGCAGTCGGGGCTCCAGGGGACGGCTCTGGTTCCTGGAGTACTTCAGGAAGGCCAGAACTTCTCCAGACCGTACAGCTGACCTACAACCCAGCACCAGGGCTATGAGCTCGGACACACAACGGCTCTACAAAGTAAAGGCATTTGATCTGTTTACCTTTCTCAAAGTCCTTGATGGTTTCCTCCTGGAAGTCCTGGAACAGATCCAGCCGGAACCTCTTTCTCCAGACCATAAGCTGTAGAACCTGAACAGACACTCCAAAGCCGTACCTGAGGAACCAACATCCTCGTCTCATTCGGTACAGACACATGGCGTACAATAACGACACAATTATTAGGGGTGGGAATCACCAAGAGGCCTCACGATACGAATATTATCACGATAACTTAAGTCACGATACGATAGTATTGCGATTCTAAATATATTGCGATATGCTGAGTATTGCGATATTAATATTGGCGATATATTAACCATTTTTCAACTGCAAATGATGTCCCCAAAGTAAAAACTTTGTCACATCTGTTTTATCTAATAAAAATTAAGTTTTCAGTCTTCATCTCACTTCAATCATTTTTATTGCAGGCAAAATGGGAATTTTGTCAAGCAGACGTCAACACTGTAATCTATGTTGCATGTACCTGACAAACTGAACTGTTTGTATTAGTCATATTCCAACTGAACTAGTGTGGACTAGCTGTACTATTACCTGGGATTGAAATGAAACAATGCAACTTCCTTGTACAAAAGAAAGAAGTTTGATTTTGAACGCAGATCGACGCATTTCTTAATTTCCTTTCTCCGCGGACTCCATCTTTGTTTAACTTCCTGTGCTCCCGCTTACTCCCATGACGGCGCCATCTAGTGGACTGACAAAGCAATTGATTTTAATTATTCCGGTAGAAAAAAGTTAATTTGTATTTGCATAATAAATATCGATACTTGGCGTCCTTGTATCGATACAGTAATCGCCCAACGCAAAGTATCGCGATACTATACTGTATCGATATTTTCCCCCCAACCGCTAACAAATTATACACCTGTAACACACCTGGACCCTGCGCACACCTGTACACACCTGGACCCTGCGCACACCTGTACACACCTGGACCCTGCGCACACCTTGTACACACCTGGACCCTGCGCACACCTGTAACACTCTGGACCCTGCACACACCTGTACACACCTGGACCCTGCGCACACCTGTACACCTCTGGACCCTGCACACACCTGTACACACCTGGACCCTGCACACACCCTGTACACATCCCTGGACCCTGCACACACCTGTACACACCTGGACCTGCACACACCTCTCTGCACACCTGTACACACCTGGACCCTGCACACACCTGTACACACCTGGACCCCTGCGCACACCTGTACAACACCCTGGACCTGCGCACACCTGTACACACCTGGACCCTGCAGCACACCTGTACACACCTGGACCCTGCCACACACCTGTACACACCTGGACCCTGCCACACCTGTACACCTCTGGACCCTGCACACACCTGTACACACCTGGACCCTGCACAACCACCTGTAGCACACCTCTGGACCCTGCACACACCTGTACACCCTGGACCCTGCGCACACCTGTACACCTCTGGACCCTGCACACACCTGCACACACCTGTACACCTCTGGACCCTGCACACACCTGTACACCTCTGGACCCTGCACACACCTGTACACCTCTGGACCCTGCACACACCTGTACACCTCTGGACCCTGCACACACCTGTACACCTCTGGACCCTGCACACACCTGTACACCTCTGGACCCTGCACACACCTGTACACCTCTGGACCCTGCACACACCTGTACACCTCTGGACCCTGCCTGCACACACCTGTACACCTCTGGACCCTGCACACACCTGTACACCACCCTGTGCACACCTGGACCCTGTGCACACCTGGACCCTATATACACCTGGACCTGTACACTAGAGGTCTTCACGGACACACCCGGACCCGAGACCTGTACAGGTTCGTGTATGATGGATCCATCTCCTAGCATGGTCCCGGGCCTGTTTGATGTGTAGTAACTGAGTGGATCCCATAGGACTCAGCTGTGATGTGTAGTAACCGAGTGGATCCCATAGGACTCAGCTGTGATGTGTAGTAACCGAGTGGATCCCATAGGACTCAGCTGTGATGTGTAGTAACCGAGTGGATCCCATATCCTATGGGATCCACTCAGTTACTACACATCAAACAGGCCCGGGACCATGCTAGGAGATGGATCCATCATACACGAACCTGTACAGGTCTCGGGTCCGGGTGTGTCCGTGAAGACCTCTAGTGTACAGGTCCAGGTGTATATAGGGTCCAGGTGTGCACAGGGTCCAGGTGTGCACAGGGTCTAGGTGTGTACAGGGTTCAGGTGTGTGCAGGGTCCAGAGGTGTACAGGTGTGTGCAGGGTCCAGAGGTGTACAGGTGTGTGCAGGGTCCAGAGGTGTACAGGTGTGTGCAGGGTCCAGAGGTGTACAGGTGTGTGCAGGGTCCAGAGGTGTACAGGTGTGTGCAGGGTCCAGAGGTGTACAGGTGTGTGCAGGGTCCAGAGGTGTACAGGTGTGTGCAGGGTCCAGAGGTGTACAGGTGTGTGCAGGGTCCAGAGGTGTACAGGTGTGTGCAGGGTCCAGGTGTGTACAGGTGTGTGCAGGGTCCAGAGGTGTACAGGTGTGTGCAGGGTCCAGAGGTGTACAGGTGTGTGCAGGGTCCAGAGGTGTACAGGTGTGTGCAGGGTCCAGGTGTGTACAGGTGTGCGCAGGGTCCAGGTGTGTACAGGTGTGTGCAGGGTCCAGGTGTGTACAGGTGTGTGCAGGGTCCAGGTGTGTACAGGTGTGTGCAGGGTCCAGAGGTGTACAGGTGTGTGCAGGGTCCAGGTGTGTACAGGTGTGTGCAGGGTCCAGAGGTGTACAGGTGTGTGCAGGGTCCAGGTGTGTACAGGTGTGTGCAGGGTCCAGAGGTGTACAGGTGTGTGCAGGGTCCAGAGGTGTACAGGTGTGCGCAGGGTCCAGGTGTGTACAGGTGTGTGCAGGGTCCAGAGGTGTACAGGTGTGTGCAGGGTCCAGGTGTGTACAGGTGTGTGCAGGGTCCAGGTGTGTACAGGTGTGTGCAGGGTCCAGGTGTGTACAGGTGTGCGCAGGGTCCAGGTGTGTACAGGTGTATAATTGTTAGCGGTGGGGGAAAATATCGATACAGTATAGTATCGCGATACTTTGCGTGGCGATACTGTATCGATACAAGGACGCCAAGTATCGATATTTTATTATGCAAATACAAATTAAACTTTTTGCTACCGGAATAATAAAATCAATTGCTTTGTCAGTCCACTAGATGGCGCCGTCATGGGGAGTAAGCGGGAGCACAGGAAGTTAAACAAAGATGGAGTCCGCGGAGAAAGAAATTAGAAATGCGTCGTCCGCGTTCAAATCAAACTTCTTCTTTTGTACAAGGAAGTTGCATTGTTCATTTCAATCCCAGTAATAGTACAGTAGTCCACACTAGTTCAGTTGGAATATGACTAATACAAACAGTTCAGTTTGTCAGGTACATGCAACATAGATTACAGTGTTGACGTCTGCTTGACAAAATCCCATTTGCTGCAATAAAAATGATTGAAGTGAGATGAACAGACTGAAAACTTAATTTTATTAGATAAAACAGATGTTGACAAAGTTTTACTTTGGGGACATCATTTGCAGTTGAAAAATGGTAATATATCGCAATACTCAGCATATCGCAATATATTTAGAATCGCAATACTATCGTATCGTGACTTAAGTATCGTGATAATATCGTATCGTGAGGCCTCTGGTGATTCCCACCCCTAATAATTGTGTCGTTATTGTACGCCATGTGTCTGTACCGAATGAGAGAGGATGTTGGTTTCCTCAGGTACGGCTTGGAGTGTCTGTTCAGGTTCTACAGCTATGGTCTGGAGAAGAGGTTCCGGCTGGATCTGTTCCAGGACTTCCAGGAGGAAACCATCAAGGACTTTGAGAAAGGTAAACAGATCAAATGCCTTTTACTTTGTAGAGCCGTTGTGTGTCCGAGCTCATAGCCCTGGTGCTGGGTTGTAGGTCAGCTGTACGGTCTGGAGAAGTTCTGGGCCTTCCTGAAGTACTCCAGGAACCAGAGCCGTCCCCTGGAGCCCCGACTGCAGGAGCACCTGGCAAAGTTCAGAACCCTGGAGGACTTCAGAGTGGTGGTGTGTAGTGTGTGTGTGTGTGTGTGTGTGTGTGTGTGTGTGTGTGTGTGTGTGTGTGTGTGTGTGTGTGTGTGTGTGTGTGTGTTGTGTGTGTGTGTGTGTGTGGTAAGTGACTGCAGACAGCGGTTATAGAAGCAGGAGAGCATGACTAAGCCATCAGGACACACACACACACACACACACACCACCTCGTAAACGCGGTAGCGAGCTTTCGCGTGCGCAGACACAAACGATTAGGCCCAAACCTAGTACACCACTGACCATGTGTTGCTATTCACATCCTTGGTACAACATAGGTTATGCCGACTGACGAGAACATCAGCCTGGTTCCATTTTCTACCTGGATTCGGTATGCACACACCTGTACACTATCTTCTGGTACCGCGCCACACGCACCCTGCGCACACCTGTACACACCTGGACCCTGCGCACACCTGTACACCCACCTGGACCCTGCACACACCTGTACACATCTGGACCCTGCACACACCTGTACACACCTGGACCCTGCACACACCTGTACACACCTGGACCCTGCGCACACCTGTACACCTCTGGACCCTGCACACACCTGTACACACCTGGACCCTGCACACACCTGTACACACCTGGACCCTGCGCACACCTGTACACCTCTGGACCCTGCACACACCTGTACACCTCTGGACCCTGCACACACCTGTACACACCTGGACCCTGCACACACCTGTACACCTCTGGACCCTGCACACACCTGTACACCTCTGGACCCTGCACACACCTGTACACCTCTGGACCCTGCACACACCTGTACACCTCTGGACCCTGCACACACCTGTACACCTCTGGACCCTGCACACACCTGAACCCTGTGCACACCTGGACCCTGTGCACACCTGGACCCTATATACACCTGGACCTGTACACTAGAGGTCTTCACGGACACACCCGGACCCGAGACCTGTACAGGTTCGTGTATGATGGATCCATCTCCTAGCATGGTCCCGGGCCTGTTTGATGTGTAGTAACTGAGTGGATCCCATAGGACTCAGCTGTGATGTGTAGTAACCGAGTGGATCCCATAGGACTCAGCTGTGATGTGTAGTAACCGAGTGGATCCCATAGGACTCAGCTGTGATGTGTAGTAACCGAGTGGATCCCATAGGACTCAGCTGTGATGTGTAGTAACCGAGTGGATCCCATAGGACTCAGCTGTGATGTGTAGTAACCGAGTGGATCCCATAGGACTCAGCTGTGATGTGTAGTAACCGAGTGGATCCCATAGGACTCAGCTGTGATGTGTAGTAACCGAGTGGATCCCATAGGACTCAGCTGTGATGTGTAGTAACCGAGTGGATCCCATAGGACTCAGCTGTGATGTGTAGTAACCGAGTGGATCCCATAGGACTCAGCTGTAATGTGTAGTAACCGAGTGGATCCCATAGGCCTCAGCTGTAATGTGTAGTGACAGAGTGGATCCCATAAGACCCAGCTGTGATCAGAAGTGTCGTAACCAAGTGGATCCCATAAGACCCAGCTGTGATCAGAAGTGTCGTAACCAAGTGGATCCCATAAGACCCAGCTGTGATCAGAAGTGTCGTAACCAAGTGGATCCCATAAGACCCAGCCACTAAGCTGGACACTGCTAGTTCAAAACACAGATCAGCTACGGCTCAAGCTGGCTGGACTGTACTGCACTACATCGACTAGTTACACTGTCACTTTGAGTCCCCTCCAGGGACAAGGCCATGCGACCTCTGGCGACCCCCCCTCCCTTTGGGGAAGGCGGGGTCAGAGCGCGTCTCACGGGAACACGGCGAGTGTGGAAGGCCAACGTACTAGCCAATCAGAAAGCATAATGCATGTGAGGAGTTACCTGTAGTTGTCTCTGGCGTCTTCCACAGCAAACAGTTTGAAGTCCTCGTACATCCGCCTGTTGAAGTTGTCCCTCAGGAAGAAGGACCAGAAACGGAACAGAGTGTTCATCTCCTGGGATTGGCCCACACCCAGACGCTTCCTCTCTAGACCAATAGAAACACAGTAGGCACATCGACGTCAGAGCTGGTGCATGCTGGGTAGTGTAGTTCCTGTGCATTCATATAGAAATACATTACCACTGAGGCAGCGTCTGCGGTACTTGTGGTAGCCCTGCTGGGTGAAGCCATTGTCTCTCAGCAGGTCGTTTGACGGGTGCCAGAACTTGGGCAGCGAGTGGGGGGTGCAGGCGAGGGAGGGGGGGCCCTCAGACGGAGAAGCATTAGAGCTGCTGTAGCAGAGGAGAGGTCACGTTGTGGGAGGTCAGCACCCACACTGTATCGGCCGCTTCAAATCAAACATGGCGCCATGGCGCAAATTTTCCTTTTCATTAATTTTTTTCATTCTACATCATTTAGTGGACTAGACTCTCTGTAGTCCGCCTTGGAGTGGCTCTCTGATTGATTTTGCGTGTCAGCCCTCCTGTAATCTCGGATCTAGAAGTTCCCCAATGCTCTGACCGAACGACACATTTCCTGCACGGGAATTCAGCCACTTGCTGGTTGCCGTCGAGGGGCGGAGTCACAAGTCCCTGTTTAGTTACGGAGATATTCATAACCATTTTATCAAATGTATTTCTACAGTCGCCTGTCTACGACACGGGTTAGATGTTAAACCTTCACAGACACGGGTTAGATGTTAAACCTTCACAGACACGGGTTAGATGTTAAACCTTCACAGACACGGGTTAGATGTTAAACCTTCACAGACACGTTGTCCAAGAACGTTTCAGCTTGTCTTCCCACAGCTACCAGTGGTTTAGTTCAATTTATTAGAGCCGAGTTTGTGTTGCTTGCTGGTCAAGAAGGATACAGATATGGCAAGAATATATTATTTATTAGATCTCCTGGATGACATATTATAAATTAGATAATATCTATTATGTATTACATCTCCTGAACCTTAGTGTGGGCTTCTAATGACATATTAATAATTATATAATACATATTATATATTATATATTATATCTCCTGAAGTGTGTGCTTCTCATGACATATAATGAATTAGATAATACATATTATATATTATATATCATGAGAAGCACACACTTCAGGAGATATAATATATAATATATAATATGTATTATCTAATTCATTATATGTCACGAGAAGCTCACACTTCAGGAGATATAATATATAATATATAATATGTATTATCTAATTCATTATATGTCATGAGAAGCTCACACTTCAGGAGATATAATATATAATATATAATATGTATTATCTAATTCATTATATGTCATGAGAAGCTCACACTTCAGGAGATATAATATATAATATATAATATGTATTATCTAATTCATTATATGTCATGAGAAGCACACACTTCAGGAGATATAATATATAATATATAATATGTATTATCTAATTCATTATATGTCATGAGAAGCACACACTTCAGGAGATATAATATATAATATGTATTATCTAATTCATTATATGTCATGAGAAGCACACACTTCAGGAGATATAATATATAATATGTATTATCTAATTCATTATATGTCACGAGAAGCTCACACTTCAGGAGATATAATATATAATATATAATATGTATTATCTAATTCATTATATGTCATGAGAAGCTCACACTTCAGGAGATATAATATATAATATATAATATGTATTATCTAATTCATTATATGTCATGAGAAGCTCACACTTCAGGAGATATAATATATAATATATAATATGTATTATCTAATTCATTATATGTCATGAGAAGCACACACTTCAGGAGATATAATATATAATATATAATATGTATTATCTAATTCATTATATGTCACGAGAAGCTCACACTTCAGGAGATATAATATATAATATATAATATGTATTATCTAATTCATTATATGTCATGAGAAGCACACACTTCAGGAGATATAATATATAATATGTATTATCTAATTCATTATATGTCATGAGAAGCACACACTTCAGGAGATATAATATATAATATATAATATGTATTATCTAATTCATTATATGTCACGAGAAGCTCACACTTCAGGAGATATAATATATAATATATAATATGTATTATCTAATTCATTATATGTCATGAGAAGCTCACACTTCAGGAGATATAATATATAATATGTATTATCTAATTCATTATATGTCATGAGAAGCACACACTTCAGGAGATATAATATATAATATATAATATGTATTATCTAATTCATTATATGTCATGAGAAGCACACACTTCAGGAGATATAATATATAATATATAATATGTATTATCTAATTCATTATATGTCATGAGAAGCACACACTTCAGGAGATATAATATATAATATATAATATGTATTATCTAATTCATTATATGTCATGAGAAGCTCACACTTCAGGAGATATAATATATAATATATAATATGTATTATCTAATTCATTATATGTCATGAGAAGCACACACTTCAGGAGATATAATATATAATATGTATTATCTAATTCATTATATGTCATGAGAAGCACACACTTCAGGAGATATAATATATAATATGTATTATCTAATTCATTATATGTCATGAGAAGCACACACTTCAGGAGATATAATATATAATATGTATTATCTAATTCATTATATGTCATGAGAAGCACACACTTCAGGAGATATAATATATAATATATAATATGTATTATCTAATTCATTATATGTCATGAGAAGCTCACACTTCAGGAGATATAATATATAATATATAATATGTATTATCTAATTCATTATATGTCATGAGAAGCTCACACTTCAGGAGATATAATATATAATATGTATTATCTAATTCATTATATGTCATGAGAAGCACACACTTCAGGAGATATAATATATAATATGTATTATCTAATTCATTATATGTCATGAGAAGCTCACACTTCAGGAGATATAATATTAATGATC
>PIJE02004630.1:20000-24266 GCA_002895965.2 Coryphaenoides rupestris | reverse complement strand
GCACTTAATGCCGAGCCAAAAGACCGGCCACCCATACACCCCCATTGTCTCTCTCTCTCACTCCTTTCCCATCTCTCTCTCTCTCTCTCTCTCTCTCTCTCTCTCCTTCTCCTCTCTCCATCCCTGCCTCCAAGCATCTATCTCTACACTCCCCACCTTCTCTCGCTGTCTCTCTCTTTCTCTCTCGATTTCCTTTCTTTCTTTTTGCAGATCTCCCAAACTCCCCTCCAATCTCTCTCTCTCTCTGTTCTCGGTTGAGTACAGGCTGTTTGTTATACAATTAGCCAGTGCGGATGGCGTAATAAATAAAGTGAAGGACAGACATAAAAAGCCATATGGTCTCTCTCTCTCTCTCTCTCTCTCTCTCTCTCTCCTTTCTCTCTCCCTCTCTCTCTCTTCTCTCTCTCTCTCTCCCTCTCTCTCTCTCTCTCTCTCTCTCTCTCGCTCTGACTCGGGATCTCTATCTTCTCTCTTCTCTACCTTCGTTGTCCTGTTGGTGCATGATACTGTTGGTCTGTCAAATGTGATTGTGAGTAGAGGTGGTGTTGCTTTCTCGACTGTTCGCGCTCTTGTGTGTGTGTGGTGTGTGTGTGTGTGTGTGGTGTGTGTGTGTGTGTGGGTATTTTTCTTTTATTAGTTAGGGGAGTGGGTGGCGGACAGAATGGGCCAGCATTATTTGTCTATTGTGATTTGAAATTGGGGGGGAGTGGGGGATGCATGCTGTAAAGTTTGTGCCCACTCTGATTCCCTTACTTTCTCTGTTGACTAATTTCTCTCCCCTGTACAATATCACCCTCTGTCTCTCTCTCTCTCTCTTCCAAAATCGTAATCTCTTCCCTCCGTCCCTTGCTTTGTTGCTGCTTCCTTTTTCTCTCGCACACTCCACACCCATACTCCAACTCTCTCGTCTATCTCTCCGCCATCTCCTCCCTTTCCCGTCCATCTACCTTCCATCTTCTTCTCTTTCTCTTCCGTCATCTCTCTGCCATCTATTCTCTTCTGTCTCACCCTCACCATCTCTCTTCTGTCTGCGCAACCTCTTAACTCGCGATCTCTCTCCTCTCATCTATCTCCTCGTGCTCTTCACTCTTCTCTCTCCCTCCTCTTCACTTCGTGCTCATCTCATAGTGTCTCGTCCACTACACGTCCTTCCATCTATCTATTCTCTCACCATCTCTCGTCTCATTATCTCTTCTGTCTCACCACTCTCTCACCGGCCCTCCATCTTCGCTCTCTCTCTCACCAAAATCCTCTCTCCACTCTCTCTCTCTGCCATCTCTCCACTCCTCCATCTCTCCTCGCTCTCGAACATTCTGCCTCTCCATCTATCTCACGTCTCTCCATCTCTTCTCCTCTCTCAACCATCTCTCTCGTCCATCTATTCACTCTCTCTGCCATTCTCGGCTCTCTCTCTCTCTCCGCTCTCTCCGTTCGCTCTGCAAACAGACCACACACTAACACACTTCCAATCTCTCTCACTGTGTATCTTTCCTCGGTCAACGTTCTTTCGCTGAGAGAACACATGCATAGATGATTCGTCAGTCACACCAGCAGGCCAGCCAGGTTGACGTGGTCCCATACACACGTCATCGTGTGTGTCCCAGTACCACGCGTGTCAACGGAGTGTAAAACAGATTGACGATCTGTTCTGGGTTTCAAGTACAGATCACACACCAACATGTGGAAAGCCACTGTTGCGCACGCAGATACATTGGCAATGTCAATATCACCACACACCACACGACAGCCCACACAACACACACACAAACACACACCACCACCAACACACACACACACACACGATTGTCCTCTGACGGTGTTGTGTTCATGATGCAGGGAAGTGACAACAGCTGTGATTGCTACACACCACCAGGTTGTGAATGATATGAGCTTCCATCTACGACAGCACATGAACACACATAAAGACACAATAACAACACAATGAACACACATAACAAACATAACACACATAACACATAGAAAACACACAATAACACCAATAACACACAATAACAACAACATACACACATAAACCAACAAACACAGCAATAACACACAAACTGCCAGTAAACACACATAACACACAATGAACACACATAACCACAATAACACACAATAAACACAAATACACACACATAAAACACATTCAACACAACACAATAACGCAACAATTGACAGACACATAACACACAATACACACCATAACACACAATGAACACACAATAGCAACGAACAATCAACTACACAAATAAACACGATACAACACAATAGACACACATCACTACACAATGACACATATAACCGCACAATAAACATCACATAAACACACAATAAACACATTAACACCACAATAACACATCTAAAACATACACATAAACACACAAATAAGATCACGATAAACACATAACAAAACACAGAGTGTTGCCAAATCCTACACCAAATCAGACCAGACGCATGCAACTACTTCTCCTCTCAACCGCTGTACTCTAATTACATCTACTGACTTCACGAAACACAACACAGGACAATACCACACCACAAATAACGACTACACATAAAACAACTATACAAAACCTAACTAACACAATGAACTAAACACTAACCATAACACACATAACAACACAGTAACGTCCCAACAACCTCACACAATAAAAACCAACATACACAATAGATAACACACTAACAAACCACAATGAACAAACACAATAAACCCTACACACTAAACACAATAAAACATCAACATAACGACAATACAACATACACAATAAACACAAATTAACAACACCATAACTCACATCACACAATAACCACAACATAAACTCACAATAACACAACATAACACACACACTAACACATAACACAAACATAACCACCAATAACACACCAATAACCAATAACACACAATAACACACATAAACACATAACACGACATAACACAAACAACTAACACACTAAACACACAACATAACACACATAACACACACAAATAACACACATAACACACAATAACACTACACACATAACACACAATAAACACAATAACACACAAAACACAACATAAAACACACATAACAGGCAGGGTATACAGGCATAATAGCACATGCTAACACATATAGCCAGGCCCAACACACAAACCACACTAAGATAAAAACAAACATGAAAGAAACACAAACAATAACACACAAACAACAACACACCATAAAACACGAACAGAACTGACTGGAACACACAAATAAAAAACATACACACATAACACTACACACATAAACACAATAAACCACATAACACACAAAACACAACATAACAGCACATAACACCAAGACACCTAACACAATAACACACAATAACACACCAAATTACAACAATAAACACAATAACACAACATAAACACATAACACACATAACACACATACACTACACAATCAACATAACACAATCAAAACACATAACACACATAACACAACAATACACACTAATAACACACAATAAACCACATAACAACATAAACACATAACACACATAAACACAATAACTAACACACATAACACACATAACACACAATAAACAATCCACACAAAAACCACAATAACACAATAACACACATAACCACAATAACCACATCAACATAACACAATAAACAATAAACACACAAGTAAACACACAATAACACACAAATAACACACATAACCACACAATAAACACACATTAACAACAATAACACACATAACACACAATAACACAATAACACAACAATAACACACATAACACACAATAACACACATAACACACAATAACACACAATAACACACATTAAACAACAATAACACACATAACCACACATAACACACCATAACACACAAACCACACATAACACACAATAACACACAATAACACACATAACACACAAATAACACACAATAACACACAATAACACCACATAACACACATAACACACATACACACAATTAACACACATAACACACATAACACACATAACACACAATAACACACAATAACACACATAACCAACATAACACACAATAACACACAATAACGACACATAAAACACACAAATAACACACAAACACACAATAACACACATAACACACCATAACACCACAATAACACACATAACACACAATAAACACACATAACACACATAACACACATAAAACACACAATAACCACACAATTAACACAACATTAACACTAACACAACGCACAATAACACACATAAACACACAATAACACACAATAACACACTGA
>PIJE02004630.1:7500-12500 GCA_002895965.2 Coryphaenoides rupestris | reverse complement strand
CTCGAGATGTGTGTTCGTGCGTATGCCAGTGTGCATGTGTGCTTTTCTATGTGTGTGTGTGTGCGTGCATGTATTTGTGTACACTTAGATGACGCGCAATCACCAAAGACCCAATTAGCCCACCCCCCCTTCCCCCACCACCCCCCCCTTCGCCCAACCCCAACCCCCCGTCGCCTGCCCGATTCTCAATTGGTGATGGCGTTGATGCCGTTGGTGGTGGTAGCGGCGGCGTTGGCCGGCCGTGGACCAATCATGGGGCCGACGGGAACGGGAGGAGGCGGCGGTCCAATGGGAGGCTCTGGGCTGGTGCAGGTGGGCGGAGGAGGGGGCGTGCCTGAGGGGGTGGCGGGGGGGGCAGGGGAGGGGCTTCACGCTGACACCGATGGAGAGCGGAGCCCCCCCACCCCCCCCCAACCCCCTCCCCGTTGTTGTTGTTCCTGGTCATTTGTGTCACGGGAAGTTTTGATTGATGACCATCGGGATGTTGATCCCATTCTGTCCCCCGAGGTTCCCAGCCCTGAGGGGGGGGGGGGGGGGGAGTCCACAACGACGGACCCCCGGTTAAAGTTTGGCCCCTGGCCCTACGTACGTCTCCCGCTAATCCTATACTTCATCTATACACATGCACGCACGCACGCACACACACGCACGCACACACGCACACACACACACACACACACACACACACACACACACACACGCATACACACACACACACACACGCGGGCGGGCACGCTGTTTTGTTTCGATCGGGGCCCCAGATGGCTGCTCTGGTGATGAACTTGTAGGTCTCGTTCCAGTATGCCAGCAGGTCCGTGGCCTCCTCGTCGTACACGCGGATGTTGTGGTACTCGAAGAGGCCGGGGAAGAAGTTGTCGATCTCCCGCGTTACATTCAGGATGTACTGGACCCTGTGGGACCAACCACAGGTGGGAGGGGACACACGCACGTACGCACACAGCGAGAGAGAGAGAGCACGAGAGAGAGAGAGCGCGAGAGAGAGAGAGAGAGCGAGAGAGAGAGAGAGAGAGAGAGCGAGAGAGAGAGCGAGAGAGAGAGAGAGAGAGAGAGGTGGTAAATTACTTGTTTTGCGGTTCATTCTATTCACCCATAGAATATATGCTCTCCTAGTGCAGTGGTTTTCTAACTGGGACCACTGGATTGGGGTGCAGTGGTTCTAACTGTTTTTTTCCAAATTAGTGCCTTGGACACGATGGGGAGAGTGGGAACTGTGAGGAGAACAAAATACATAAATTAACGCACACATACATGTGTGTGTGTGTGTGTGTGTGTGTGTGTGTTCGTGTATCCCAGAGTGTGGATTCTTTTGTGTGTGTGTGTGTGTGCAATCTATTCTGTTTGTATGTGCGTGCGTTGTGAGTGTTTGACATATGTGTGTGCGTGTGTGTGTGTTTGTGTGTGTCAGGCAGCACAAAATCTCAAGGCACACCTGCATTCATACAGAATACAAACTGTATTCATCTGCGCAAAAAAGCCCCATAACGTGTTATCACTCTTATCACTCTAAACTGTTCTATTAATTGACTAAAGCGAAATACCCCTTTGGCTGGAGCTTTAAGTGCATTCAGAGCTCCGTGGGTCGAGACAATAACAATCAGAAATAATGCCGTGGTGCTCTGTTGGCGCCAGGTCCGTGGATTGTATGAAGTAACAATCAGAAACTAATGTTAGTTCTAATCATAATTAAACCTTGTACACATTTTAAAAAGCTATGAAATATATATATTTTTAATTATCCACGCTTACATGTCACTTCATTCCTTTTTCCCGCGAAATCCGACCCGACTCAAATATAAGAGAAATCAGCCCAAAAGCTGTTCTCAACAGAGTGCAGGGAAGCTCTAATTTTTTTACTTCAACCACAACCTGCTCATAAAATTGCAATTAAAGCGATTTGTGCTGTAAAATCCTACATGTAGTCCCTGAACGGATTCATGATTCTTACATACAGAACCTTTAACAAAATAATACAATAATTAATTTCTTCAAAGTCAACTTTGTAAGATAATGACATAACTTGCTCTGTATTGGGAAATGAGTGCGTACAAAAGTACTGATATAGTACATTTGAAATGAATTACTTCCTAACTTTTTGTATGGTTGTATCCATTTGCAATAATAATATATAGTTGACCCCACGGCACACCTGGCCTTTCCTCACGGCACCCCGGTGGGCCACCGTCCCAGACCGACAAACTACAGCGAGCAAACACCACGGTTACAACAGATTGTATTTGTCTTACCCGCTGTTCTGCAGCTCTTCCAGATTGGATGCGTTCCACTCCGATCCCTGGGATAGAGAGAGCGAGAGAGCAAGAGAGGAAGAGAGAGAGAGAGGAAAACAAAGCAGGTGAGTTGGACCTCCCCCCACACAGAACACCTCCTCATGTCAACAGGCTCCCTGCTAACCGGCGGCGGCGTCCAAGACAGATGAACAAAGGAGGGCTAGCCTAGCGGAGGGGGGCTAGCCTAGCGGAGAGGGGGGCTAGCCTAGCAGAGAGGGGTAGCCTAGAGGGCTAGCCTAGCGGAGAGGGATAGCCTAGCGGAGAGGGGGGCTAGCCTAGCAGAGAGGGGTAGCCTAGAGGGCTAGCCTAGCGGAGAGGGATAGCCTAGCGGAGAGGGGGGCTAGCCTAGCAGAGAGGGGTAGCCTAGAGGGCTAGCCTAGTGGAGAGGGATAGCCTAGCAGAGAGGGCTAGCCTAGCGGAGGGGGGCTAGCCTAGCAGAGGGGGGCTAGCCTAGCAGAGAGGGGTAGCCTAGAGGGCTAGCCTAGCGGAGAGGGATAGCCTAGCAGAGAGGGCTAGCCTAGCGGAGAGGGCTAGCCTAGCGGAGAGGAGAGGGCTAGCCTAGCAGAGAGGGCTAGCCTAGCGGAGAGGGCTAGCCTAGTGGAGAGGAGAGGGCTAGCCTAGCAGAGAGGGCTAGCCTAGCGGAGAGGGGCTAGCCTAGCAGAGGGGAGCTAGCCTAGCGGAGAGGGGCTAGCCTAGCGGAGAGGGGCTAGCCTAGCGGAGAGGAGGGGGCTAGCCTAGCGGAGAGGGGAGGCTAGCCTAGCGGAGAGGGCTAGCCTAGCGGAGAGGGCTAGCCTAGCGGGAGGGCTAGCCTAGCGGAGAGGAGAGGTCTAGCCTAGCAGAGAGGGCTAGCCTAGCGGAGAGGGCTAACATGCAGCCTGGAAGCATTTGATTGGCAGTGGGGGATTTAAACACGTAGACGTGGTTTCTTCCCTCAAAGCCAACCACAAAAAAACACACTTCCTTGAAGCCACGCGGGATCTGGTTTGAAGCCACGCGGGATCTGGTTTGAAGCCACGCGGGATCTGGAGGGGGTGGTGTTGGTATACTCTGGTGGGATCTGTATCACTTTCAGTGTCTCTGAAAACTATAACACACACGGATTTGTAATAATGCTCACATCTCTGTAAGTGTGTGTTTGTGCTTGTGTGTGTATGCGTGCAAATGAATGTGTGTGTGTGTGTGTGTGTGTGTGTGCGTGTATATGTGTGTGTGCATATAAATGTGTGTGTGGTGTGTGTGGTGTGCATGCCATGGTTGCATGTGTGTGTGCGCGGTGTATGCCTGCTGCATATGAGCGTGTGTGTTTGTGCATGGTGTCTATGCGTGCATATATTAATTTGTGTGTGTGCGTGCGCGCGCGGTGTGTATGCGTGCGCGTATGAATGTGAATGTGTGTGCGTGCGTGTGCGTGTGCATGTCAACCCCTCTGGAGTCCGGATCGAGTCATTAGCATGTCGGTGGCGTTACGTTGGTTCCCAATTCTAGCAGCTGCCAGTTGGAGGGCACACACACACCGTACACACACAACCCCAAGAACCACACACACACACTCACACACACATGCACACACACACAGACACGATGATGTCGTGTAAGAGTCGCCCATGCCAGTGTCAGTGAGACAACATACATAAAACAGTGTAAGCGTGTTTACATGTATTTATGCGTGTGCAGAGTAAACAACACGCAAGGCGAACAGAAGGTTCCCGCTCAAATGTGGAGTCGGCGAAAAAAGAAGATTTCTGTGCCTTTTGTCACATGAATAAACACTCATGTGCCTCTCAACTCAGCACTTGTATGTGTGTGTGTGTGTGTGTGTGTGTGTGTGTGTGTGTGTGTGTGTGTGTGTGTGTGTGTGTGTGTGTGTGTGTGTTGTGTGTGTGTGTGTGTGATGTGTGGTTGTGTGTACGTGTGTGTGTGTGTGTGTGTGTGTGTGTGGGTGTGTGTGTGTGTGTGTGTGTGTGTGTGTGTGTGTGTGTGTGTGTGTGTGTGTGTGTGTGTGGTGTGTGTGTGTGTGTGTGTGTGTGTGTGTGTGGGTGTGTGTGTGTGTGTGTGTGTGTGTGTGTGTGTGTGTGTGTGTGTGTGTGTGGTGTGTGTGTGTGTGTGTGTGTGTGTGTGTGTGTGTGTGTGTGTGTGTGTGGTGTGTGAGGCGTTGTGTGTGTGTGTGGCGTTGTGTGTGTGCACGCGTGTGTGTGTGTATCGGTCTCCAGCTCGCTTTGTCCCGCCGCTGTTGCTAGGTGGAAACCATCTCGATCCCCCGTCCGGTGCCATAAAAGAGCCAGGAAGAGCATCTGGCGTTTTTGAGATGGCGAGGGACGACCACCACCACCCCCCTCCCCCATCTCCCCCCCGCACCCCACCCACGCCACCGCCACCCCCGCCCCCCCCCCACCGCCGCCGCCGCCGCCACTCCACGCCCTCATCCCCCCACCGCCACCACACCGATACACACCAAACCACCCAATTAGCCCCCCCCACCCCCCCTTCGCCCAACCCCAACCCCTTCGCCCAACCCCAACCCCCCGTCGCCTGCCCGATTCTCAATTGGTGATGGCGTTGATGCCGTTGGTGGTGGTAGCGGCGGCGTTGGCCGGCCGTGGACCAATCATGGGGCCGACGGGAACGGGAGGAGGCGGCGGTCCAATGGGAGGCTCTGGGCTGGTGCAGGTGGGCGGAGGAGGGGGCGTGCCTGAG
>PIJE02004630.1:0-2500 GCA_002895965.2 Coryphaenoides rupestris | reverse complement strand
TGGCTCCTCCACCGACACACAGATAGAGACTTCTGTTGTTTTGACTCCCAGAAGACCCTCGGACCCGCCTGGCAGTGAACACAGGGAAACACCGCCTGTCACCACGACGACCACCACCAGGGATAGAAGCCCATCACTAGAGTCCGCCATGCAGGGCCGGCTCGAGGCATTTAGGTGCCCCCGGCGAGATTTTAGGGGCAGGATTACGGCTGCCGGTGCCACTGACCCCCACCACCACCACCACCGCATCACCCCACCAGTACGGCCTCACCACCACCCACACATTCTACAACAAACATCAGACACCAGAATGGTTTTCACGCAAGAGGCGAGTAGGGAATGGAATAATTCTACAACAACAACAACAACAATTGCATGATGGGGGGGGGCGCCACATTCAATAGAGACAGTAGGGAATTAAATGAATGTAATAAAATAAAAATAAAAATGTCAAGTGCCACTGAGCCTGTACGCGCCCGCTGGCCATTTGTCACCCGAGGCGACCGCCTAACTTGCCTTTGCCCAGAACCGGCCCTGCCGCCATGACCTCGTGTTCAACTGCAGGGTCGGAGATAGCCGGGGAGGAAAGGAAGGGAAGAGAGAGATAGAGAGAGGAAGATGGAGAGAGAGAGAGAGAGAGAGAGAGAGAGAGAGAGAGAGTATGTGTGTGTGTGTGTTCTGGGAATCTAACATGAGAAAATGGAGCCAAACTGTAGAAGCCCATGGATTCCATGGGGGGTGTGTGTGTGTGTGTGTGTGTGTGTGTGTGTGTGTGTGCATGGGTGTGTGTGTGTATTGTTAGTGCGTCAAAGGTGTGTGTATTTCTTCTCCCCTTTGTGTGACTGTGTGTTGGGTGGAGAGAGAGAGAGAGAGAGAGAGAGAGAGAGAGAGAGGGACGGCGCTCAGATAAGATGTTTTGTTATATTGGGGATTAGCAGGGATTAAGGCTTGTAACACCAGATGATAGTTCTTTTTTTCATATCACCTTTACTTTATCAGCAGACAGGAAAGGTCACACACACGCACACACACGTACGCACACACACACACACACACACACACGTACGCACACACACGTACGCGCTTAAAACAGGCAAGGGCAAGAGATAATATAATATATGAGGGATTCAAACGATGATGGATAAAAGAGAAACATGGGCGAGATATGAATGGGATACAGAATGAGAGGGGGGAAATAGACAACACAGTGAGAGAAACAGAGATGGTTGGTGTACAGTTTATTATAGGAAAGGTGTCAGCATTCCAAGTGAATTCAAAAACAGAATTGTCTCTCTTCATGCGTCTGTCTTGTCTTCATCGCTAGTCCATCACACATAGGCCGCTTAGTGCGTTTCTGCCGTTTTTAATTGGAGTGTAAAGTAAAAAAACGACAAAGACACAAAGAACAATTAGGCTCCGTCTTGATTGGTGTGCGGCGCCAGGGCCCATCCCGTTAGCAACACCGCCCCCCTCTGGCCGAGAGAGGAACATCCTCTTGCCTCGTCAAAAAATCACAGCCCACAGAGAAGTGTTAAATATAGTTGTAAGGGCTTCTTGCTGAGAGGTGTGGGAGTGTTCAGAGAGGTCACCGCATTGACACACACACACACTCTCACACACACACACACACACACACACACACACACACACATGCCCACACAGACACGGTGATGAGTCACGATAATGAGAGAAACTTCAGTGATGAGAAGACAAGAAAGCAGAAATCACAGACTTCACTGCACCCATATTCCTTCATACACACTTCATATTATTATTACTCTTATTAGTACTATTATTATTATTATTATATTGTTGTTCATTTATTTATTTATCTATTCAATTAATTCAATTACCAAGATGATGGCCTGTGTTTACAACTTTGGCTTAACAATATAATGAACAATATAACAGTGATTTGACTTTCACAGATAACATCATGATACACACACGTACATACAGGCCTGCATTCGACCGGTCACACAGAACATAACAGCAGTTCTTTATAATAATGTAACATGAATGGGGAACTCAGCTGTCATGTAAAACACACGTAACCGTACATGATCTCTCCCTGAGGTGTTCAACGACAGTCAGCGCACTGCTGGGGGATTTGAAGGACGTGTGTGTGTAGATGGACGCAAAAAAAAGCAAGAGCCAGCACTCGTTAACTTCAAGATGTTATTCTTATCTGGGTCAGAAGAGCTGGAAGGGCATGGTAAATAGGCCAACGATGCTGACAAGAATCTGCCTTTTCCCTTTCTTTTTTGACAAGCCTCTCTCTCTCTCGCTCGCTCTCTCTCTCTCTCTCTCTCTCTCACACACACACACACACACACACACACACGATATGCCTCTTCAAGCCGCCCGACAAGTCTTCCATTCTCCGAGCTTCAGTGTTCAGGCGTCTCTGGACCGTGACGTCCTCCTCCGCACACCAGATGACGGCTCTATACGTACCGTGTGTGTGTGTGTGTGTGTGTGTGTGTGTGTGTGTGTGTGT
>PIJE02004629.1:20000-24283 GCA_002895965.2 Coryphaenoides rupestris | reverse complement strand
CTGGTTGGTCCCGCCCCTGCTCCCCCTCATGTCCTCTGTAAAATTCCCCCCCCGTTCTCCGTTTGTGTGTTTAATCACCGCCTGCCTAATTTATTACAATTAATTTGTTGGTGGATTTAACGTGTTTAATGAATTGTAATCTACCCACAGCGCTGGCCTAAATGGAGATGACAAATTATTAGGAGTAATTGCAGGTTTGTTTGTGAGAATGTTTAGAGGGACAAGGAAGAAGGAAAAAGAGGAAGGAGGAAGAGGTAGGAGGAGGATGGAGGAGGAAAGGAAGGCCCACAACCGCCGAGAAGCTTAACAGCCAGGACAAACAAAGTCTCTCCAGTTGTTTTTGACTGGATTGCAATCTGCTGTCTCACGGCCTTCTGGATCCTTCAAAGCTTGTGGTGACTTTTTGGGATTCATTTTATTCTCTAAGTGTGAAGAATTGGTTTTCCGATTTTGGTGTGAATGAACTGCAAAGTATGACTGAAATCACAAACCAAGAAGGAATGAAGAGAACCGTTTTTATTTTCTCGATCAAATTGATCCGCGCAAGAACTACAAACTCTGATGGACCCGAGGTCATGTTCGCCTTTTGTTATCTTGAAACAGGACTTTCTTGCGCCATTTGTTTGCGCGCGGAGAAAATTCTAATTTGCTATTTCTACAACGTCTGCGTTGATGGGTTCAGGTTGTTGTTGACGTGCTGCTGCTGCTGCAGACGGAACTCTGCTCCATGGAGATAGAGACAGCATGGACCTGCCCTGGAGCTCCCAGTCCCTCCCAGCCCCTCCTAGCCCCTCCCAGCGCCTCCAGCCCTCCCACCCCTCCCCCTCCAGTCCCTCCACCCTCCAGCCCCTCCACCCTTCCAGCCCCTCCTCCTAGCCCCTCCCACCCTGCGGTATATGAGCTGCTTCACCCGGTGACATCATCACCACGCAGTCACAACCTATTACCATAACAACGCTGTGGTCACATGACCTACTTATTAACTTCCTGGAAACACAGCAGAAAGAGAGAGAGAGAGAGAGAGAGAGAGAGAGAGAGAGAGAGAGAGAGAGAGAGGAGAGAGAGGGAGAGAGAGAGAGAGAGAGAGAGAGAGAGAGAGAGAGAGAGAGAGAGAGAGAGAGAGAGAGAGAGAGAGAGAGAGAGAGAGAGAGAGAGAGAGAGAGAGAGAGAGAGAAGAGAGAGAGAGAGAGGTAGAAGAGAAGAGAGGGATGGACAGAAGGGAGGAGGAAGATGAGGGCGATCCTCCTCTCTCTCCTCCTCCTCCTCCTCCTCCTCCTCCTCCTCTCTCTCTCCTCCTCCTCTCTCTCTCTCTCCTCTCCTCCTCTCTCTCTCTCCTCCTCCTCCTCCTCCTCTCTCTCTCCTCCTCCTCCTCCTCTCTCTTCTCTCTCCTCCCCCTCCTCCTCCCTCTCCTCCTCCTCCTCCTCCTCTTCCTCTCTCCCCAAACACAAACAGACACACAGACTCTCTCTCTTCATCAGAGCCCTCTCTGTAATCACAGCGGTGTTATTGATTAGCTGCGGGGCTGTGGGGGGGGGGGGGGGGGGGGGGGGGGGGTGTATTAGCCGCCTAATGCCTCCCATCGGTTACCTGGGGCTGGGGGGCGGGGCCACGGGGCTGCAAGGGGGTCACGGTGCAGATGGATTAGCCATTAGCTGAGCTCTTCATTAGGAGCATCAGGAACACACACAGAAGCCCCCCCCCCCCCCCCCCCCCTCCACCACCACAGACACACACACAGTCTGCCGCACACACACACTCACCTGCTGTAACACACACACACACACACTCACACACACTCACCTGCTGTAACACACACACACGCTCACCTACACACACGGTGTGTTAATGCTTCGCCGTTTTTCTCTGCTGTGGCCCCCTCGTACTTCCTGGCTCCTCCTACTTACTGGCCCCTCCTACTTACTGGCCCCTCCTACTTACTGGCTCCTCCTACTTACTGGTTCCTCCTCGCCACACGGAACCCAGAATGATATCAGATCAGTTCTGTTGTAGAACCGCTGCTTCTAGAGCGAGCTGCTGGTACCGCTGGTAATTGATTTTTCTGTGTGTGTGTGGTGCTTGTGTGTGTGTGTGTGTGTGTGTGTGTGTGTGTGTAGTGTGTGTGTGTGTGTGTTGTGTGTGTGTGTGTGTGTGTGTGTGTAGTGTGTGTGTGTGTGTGTGTGTGTGTGTAGTGTGTGTGTGTGTAGTGTGTGTGTGTGTGTGTGTGTGTGTGTGTGTGTGTGTGTGTGTGTGTGTGTGTGTGTGTGTGTGTGTGTGTGTGTGTGTGTGTGTGTGTGTGTGTGTGTGTGTGTGTATGTGTGTGTGTGTGTGTGTGTGTAGTGTGTGTGTGTGTGTGTGTGTGTGTGTGTGTGTGTGTGTGTGTGTGTGTGTGTGTGTGTGTGTGTGTGTGTTGTGTGTGTGTGTGTGTGTAGTGTGTGTGTGTGTGTGTGTGTAGTGTGTGTGTGTAGTGTGTGTGTGTAGTGTGTGTGTGTGTGTGTGTGTGTGTGTGTGTGTGTGTTGTGTGTAGTGTGTGTGTGTGTGTGTGTGTGTGTGTGTGTGTGTGTGTGTGTGTGTGTAGTGTGTGTGTGTAGTGTGTGTGTGTGTGTGTGTGTGTGTGTGTGTGTGTGTGTGTGTGTGTGTGTAGTGTGTGTGTGTAGTGTGTGTGTGTGTGTGTGTTGTGTGTGTGTGTGTGTGTGTGTGTGTGTGTGTGTGTGTGTTGTAGTGTGTGTGTGTAGTGTGTTGTAGTGTGTGTGTGTGTGTGTGTGTGTGTGTGTGTGTACTGTGAGCAGCCTAGTGTCCGTCTCCATGACATTTGCCACAAGTGAGATGCATGAGACGTGAGGGATGGACTCATGCAGAATTCATGAGTCATGTCTAGATCTGCTGGAGCCAGGTGAGCCTTGATCACCTGACAACCCCTCCTGAGCGCTGACGTGTGTGTGTGTGTGTGTGTGTGTGTGTGTGTGTGTGTGTGTGTGTGTGTGTGTGTGTGTGTGTGTGTGTGTGGGGGGGGGGGGGGGGGGTGTGGGTGGGGGGTGCATTTGAATGCTTCATGCATGAGGATTTATGTGTAAATTCAATAGTCAAGATACTGAAGCTGCTAATGGTTCTACTGTTTGACTCTGAGGTGAAAGGTTTGATCCCCAAAGTCCCCAGTCGCCCTGTACTGTCTAACCCCTACCTGCTCCTTAATGACCTGTCTCTGTACTGTCTAAACCCTACCTGCTCCTTAATGACCTGTCTCTGTACTGTCTAACCCCTACCTGCTCCTTAATGACCTGTCTCTGTACTGTCTAACCCCTACCTGCTCCTTAATGACCTGTCTCTGTACTGTCTAACCCCTACCTGCTCCTTAATGACCTGTCTCTGTACTGTCTAACCCCTACCTGCTCCTTAATGACCTGTCTCTGTACTGTCTAACCCCTACCTGCTCCTTAATGACCTGTCTCTGTACTGTCTAACCCCTACCTGCTCCTTAATGACCTGTCTCTGTACTGTCTAACCCCTACCTGCTCCTTAATGACCTGTCTCTGTACTGTCTAACCCCTACCTGCTCCTTAATGACCTGTCTCTGTACTGTCTAACCCCTACCTGCTCCTTAATGACCTGTCTCTGTACTGTCTAACCCCTACCTGCTCCTTAATGACCTGTCTCTGTACTGTCTAACCCCTACCTGCTCCTTAATGACCTGTCTCTGTACTGTCTAACCCCTACCTGCTCCTTAATGACCTGTCTCTGTACTGTCTAACCCCTACCTGCTCCTTAATGACCTGTCTCTGTACTGTCTAACCCCTACCTGCTCCTTAATGACCTGTCTCTGTACTGTCTAACCCCTACCTGCTCCTTAATGACCTGTTTGAGTTAGTTATGGACGGAGGTGTTCCTCTATAGCGTTGAGGAGTCTTCATGGCCCTGAAGAGCCCCTCAGTCTCTCTGAAGGCTCCACAACCTCCTGTTTACTCCTCCATCACGTCCAGGGCAGACCTGAGTGGAGCCGATCTGAGGCAGAGAAGAATGAGAAAGTATATATTTTAGATTCATTTAAACCGAACATCGGAAGAAGAAGAAGTACGCGGAGGAATGAAGCTTTGAGGGATATCGGAATGCTTCATGCATCCACAAACCGTCAGACAATAAGACGCCGGCAGAGGCAGGAGAACAGAGAAACTCTCGGAGGCTGGAGGCGGAGTCCTTGAATCCAGCGATCTCACATCTGGAGACACATTCATACATCTTACACACACTTACATACACACACCTTGCTATCTTATGTGTTTGTCTTTCAG
>PIJE02004629.1:0-5000 GCA_002895965.2 Coryphaenoides rupestris | reverse complement strand
CCTCGTCTCCAACTCCTCCTCCCCCTCCTCCCCCTTCTCGTCCTCCTCCATCTTCTCCTCTTACTCCTGTCCCTCCTCCTCTCCCCTTCTCTTCCTCCTCCTCCTCCTCCTCCTCCTCCTCCTCCTCTCCAACTCCTCCTTCTCCTCCTCCTCCTCCTCCTCTCCAACTCCTCCTTCTCCTCATCCTCCTCCTCCTCCTCCTACTCCTACTATAATCTGTTGATCGTGGAAAGTGTGAGTCTAGATGTTGAAGTTTCTGTTTATCTTGTGGACAAGTCTCTGAAGAGGTCCGTTAGTCAGGATGAAGATGAGTAGGAACCGTGGTGTTCATCGCCCTGCGTTGGAGCGGCAGGATCGTCAGACGCCGTCCGACGTCGGGCCGACGGTCGGGTGGATGTTGGCCGACACAGAAAGCACATCTGTGTGTAATTACAGCTTTGTTGCCTGAGCCTCCTAATCACCAGCATTATGTTTTATCGCCAGTTCATAATGGGAACCAGACTCTTTAACGACACAGACACCAGCACTCTCATCATTAACTATTTCAATCCAACGGGATTAAGCACGGTGACATTGTTGGGATTAATTACTTCAGCAGAATGTCGACGGAAATATTGTCTGATCTCTGAAATCTGCTTCTGATGATCATTTGACAAACCGTGGATACGATCCTGGTGAAGACGAGCGGGCGTCTCGAGTCACAGCCGAAGGTTCTGGGTTCCATCCTCAATGTCTCGTGTCTTTAATTGGATAAAAGCACCAAACGGATTAGTTCTCAGTCCTCTCATATGCACTTGTGCTGCCACCGCGTTGTATTCAGTACTAGAAAGTCCCGGAATAGAATAAAATAAAATAAAATAAAATAAAATAAAATAAACGCACGCGTCTGGCTGGCATTTCAACCTGAAGGTCTGATCACTAATAAACTGACAAGAGACGAGTTTGAAGTTCAGTCTGACCTCCCGGCCGTCGCAACTCGGATGATCTGCCTGAAGACACACAGTATATACTATAGAGTATATACTATAGAATATATACTATAGAGTATATATTATAGAGTATATATTATAGAGTATATACTCTATAGTATATACTATAGAGTATATACTATAGAGTATATACTATAGAGTATATACTATAGAGTATATATTATAGAGTGTATACTGTATATACTATAGAGTATATACTATAGAGTATATATTATAGAGTATATACTGTATATACTATAGAGTATATACTCTATAATATATACTATAGAGTATATATTATAGAATATATACTCTATAATATATACTCTATAATATATACTCTATAGTATATATTCTATAGTATATACTCTGCTGTCAATACCTTCAGGATCCTTCCAGACATCTTAACAAACACTTTGGGATGAAAGGTGAAATCTGCGTCTCCTGCGTCTCTACCACCGAAGACAACGCAGGCGAACGATAATCACTTGTCACTTAATTACAGGAAATTGAGTCGTGAAGAAGTGAAGGTGAAGTGAAAGTGAAGGTGAAGTGAAGGTGAAGTGAAGTGAAGTGAAGGTGAAGGTGAAGTGAAGGTGAAGTGAAGATGAAGGAGCACATCCACGCTCACGTTGTCACGGTGACCGCCTGTAATCCAGGCAGCTAATGGTCTCTGATTCTGAGGCTGTCTGTCCTCAGTGTTGGACGGATCCTCGCGTGTCTTCACAGTTTTGACTTCACTGTGAAGACCAACGGTTAACAAGTCGTTAAGTGTCAGCAAACTGCAGCAATCTACGCTAACCGTGAGTGATTAGCAGTAGCCCCTCCCCTCAGCCCCTCCCCTCTGCCTGCTGCTGCTGCGGCTGCAGACATAGCCGTGTGTGTGTGTGTGTGTGTGTGTGTGTGTGTGTGTGTGTTGTGGTGGTGTTGTTGTCCCTCAATCTGCTTATCTCCCCTATCCATATCCCCCTCCCCCATCTCTTCTCTCTCTCTGTGACCTCTGCTTTGTCGTGTCGTCTGTTTGACGTGTCCTCAGCCAACACACACACACACACAACACATCACACACACACACACACACAACACACACACACACACACACACACACACACACACACACACACACACACACACACACACACACACACACACACACATCACACACAAGCAGATCCACCCTCCACCCCCAAGCCTCCTAATTGTGTGAGGTAGCTGGGCAGCTACACACAACGCTACAGACGGAGCCAGGTAGGGGTCAGACAGTACAAGACAAGGTCATTAAGGAGGCAGGTAGGGGTTAGACAGTACAGAGACAGTCATTAAGGAGCAGGTAGGGGTTGTTAGAAGCAGGTATAGCAGTAGGGTTAGCAGCAGGAGTCATTAAGAGCAGGTAGGGGTTAGCAGTACAGAGACAGGTCATTAAGGAGCAGGTAGGGGTTAGACAGTACAGAGACAGGTCATTAAGGAGCAGGTAGGGGTTAGACAGTACAGAGACAGGTCATTAAAGACAGGTAGGGTTAGACAGACAGGACAGGTCATTAAGGAGCAGGGTAGGGGTTAGACATACAGAGACACGGTCTTAAAGGAGAGGTAAGGGGTTCAAGACAGTACAGAGACAGGTCTTTAAGGAGTCAGGAGGGGTAGAACGTACAAGAGCAGGTCTTTAAGGAGTAGGCTAGGGTTAGAGCAGTACAAGCAATTAGTACCAAAACTCTAAAGCCTCTCTAATCGATTACTGAGTTGGAATGTATTTTCTCTGGACATGAAGCGTTGCTGTAGTAAAGTTGTTTCATTAATAATTTCTAACGAGTTCTGATGAATTTCGCGCTCGGAGATTCAAAAGTCTTTGGCTTTGATGACCGTTTGCAAACAAATGTTTTATTCAAGATCGACCGCGTTGGAACAAAACCATGAACTTCTCCCTCTGTGTGTTTCTAAACGATGAATTTAATGTTTCCAACTGCAAACGTGAATGTCATTTCTCCAGAGTGGAAACAGAAAGTCACAACCCAGGAGGAGACTGGATGGAACGAGAAGAGGATGGCCGGCTAGGGGGAGAAGAGAGAGAGGAGAGAGAGAGAAGAGAGAGAAGAGAGAGAGAGAATAGAATTAAAAAGCAGTGGACAAAGACAAAGGAGAAGAAAAGAGGGCGTGACAGAAGGAGGGACAACGCGTGTCCCTGTGAAACCAAAAGAGGAGGAGAGGAGAGGAGGAGGAGGAGGAGTTCAGAGGCGAGCAGCAGGAGGTGAAAGGACTTGTAGCAGGTGATAAATGGAGGTCAGGTGGGAGACACGGAGACCAGTCGATAAGGAACAACGGCGAAGGAGCGAGGAGGGGAGGGCGATCATGAGTGGCTAGAAAACAAAAACAAACACCTCGATGCTTTACTCCGGCTGACCTCAACCCGTCCGACTTCGCTGATAACCCCTCCCCCCCCCTCCCCCCCCACGACTGGGGAGTCTTTATCACCATTCGCCGCCGCGTCCGGTGCTGCCGGCCGTGCGATGCCGGGGCCGATAGCCTTGGTTTCTGCGATCCCGCGCCTGAATTGGAAACTGAACACACCGATTGTGTCACAATTTATGGCCTCCGGTGGAGTCGGGGAGGCGGGGAGCGGAGGCGGGAGGACGGGGAGGGGGAGGCGGGGGAGCGGGAGGTCGGGAGGCGGGGAGGCCGGGGAGGCTGGGCGCCAGGCGGGGGGGAGGACACATGCTGTCGCATGCTGGACGCGGCTGGCGCACGCCCACCCTTAACCCGCTAGGATGGGGAGTCTTTAATCCTAGTCCTGGTCCGGGGTTCTGCTGTTCTCTCAGGCTGTGGTAGAGGACAGGCCTCTAGTGAGGTGTGTGTTGGGGAGTGAGGTGTGTGTTGGGGAGTGAGGTGTGTGTTGGGGAGTGAGGTGTGTGTTGGGGAGTGAGGTGGTGCTGTTGGGGAGTGAGGTGTGTGTTGGGGGGTGAGGTGTGTTTGGGAGTGAGGTGTGTGTTGGGGGGTGAGCGTGTGTGTTGGGGGGAGTGTGTGGAGAGTGTGTGTTGGGGGGTGAGGTGTGTTGTTGGGGAGTGAGGTTGTGTGTTGGGAAGTGAGGTGGGTGTGTTGGGGGGTGGGTGTGTGGTTGGGGGAGTGAAGTGTGTGTTGGGGTGAGTGTGTGTGGGTGAGTGAGGTGTGTTGATTGGGGGATGGAAGTGTGTGTTGGGGGGTGAGTGGTGTGTTTGGGGGTGAAGGTGTGTGTTGGGGGGTTGAAGTGTTGGTATGAGGGGTGAGGTGGGTGGTGTGTGGGGGGGTGAGTGTGTTGGTGGGGTGAGGTGGTGTGTGGGTGGGTGATGTGGGTTGGGGGTGAGGTGTGTGTTTGGGTGGGAAGTGTGTGTTGGGGGGAGGTGTGTGTGAAGGTGTGTGTTGGGGAGTGAGGTGGTGTGTTGGGGGTGAGGTGTGTGTTGGGGAGATGGGTGTGGTTGGGGGTTGAGGTGTGTGTTGGGGGGTGAAAGGCTGTGTGGTGGGGGTGGAAGTGTTGTGTTGGGTGGGTGAAGGTGTGTGTTGGGGGGTGGTTGTTGGGTAGGTGTAGGGGGGTGAGTGTGTGTTGGGGGGTGAAGGTGTGTTGTGGAGGGTGAGGTGTGTGTGGAGGAGTGAGGTGTGTGTTGGGGAGTGAGGGTGTGTGGGGTTGAGGTTGTTAGGGGTGAGGTGTGTGTTGGAGGGGTAGGTGTGTGTTGGGGAGTGAGGTGTGTGTTGGGGAGTGGAGTGGTGTGTTGGGGGGTGAGTTGTGGTGGGGGGTGAAGTGTGTGTTGGGGGGTGAAGGTGTGTGTTGGGGGTGAGGTGTTGGTTTGGGGGGGTGAGGTGTGTGTTGGGGGTGAGGTGTGTGTTGGGGATGAGGTGGTGTTGGGAAGTGAGTGTGTGTTGGGGGGTGAGGTGGTGTGTTGGGGGGTGACGGTGTGTGTTGGGGAGTGGAGGTGTGTGTTGGGGGTGAGGTGTGTGTTGGGGGGTGAGGTGTGTGTTGTGAGGGGGGAGTGAGGTGTGTTGGGGTGGTGGGGTTGGAGTGAGGTT
>PIJE02004628.1:12632-24301 GCA_002895965.2 Coryphaenoides rupestris | reverse complement strand
CAGTTTTACATCGCACAGGGTGATAGGTCAAAGCTAGGCAAGAGCATCATTAGCCCGGTGGGCTTCACAGACCACCATCTCACCACCATTGACCTATGTTTTTCCCCAGCTAAAGCTAGGTCGCATTGGCATTTTAATGGTAAACTACTGCAGGACAGAGCATTCTGCAAAAGTTTTGAGTTATTTTGGATACAGTGGAGGTTAAGGGGAAATGACTTTTGTGTCCAAACGTAGTTGGTGGGATGTTGGCAAAGGCACAAATCAGAGTCTTTTGTCAGCAATACACCTCCTTCTCCACGGCTAAAATCAAAGCTGCAGTGGAGGGAGCTTGAGGACAAGCATAAAACCAACTATTGAGCGAGGTCTGGGAAACCCAGCCAGACCCTGGAAGCCATCGACTTCTCCAGGAGAAAAGGAGGGAATTAGGCTTTTTAATGAAAGAGAGGGTTAAAGGGGCACTGGTCAGGGCCCGCTTCACAAACATTAGGGACATTGATGCCCCAACCTCCTTTTTTTAAATTTAGCAAAAAAATGTATCTGCCAAGAAAACTTGTAAACTGTTTGAAGCTTCCAGATGACCATCACAACAGAACCCTGTGGAGATAAGACCATGCGTGGGGTTCTACACGGACCTCTATGCGGAAGGTGACTGTGATCCACAGTGTACTGCAGCTCTGTTGGAAGGCCTTCCCCAACTGACAGAAACTGAAATGGCTGGACTTGACGAGGACCTCACGCTGGAGGAGTTAACCATGGCTGTTGGACAATTAGCCTCTGGACGTGCCCCGGGAATTGATGGTCTCTCAGCAGACTTTTTTAAGCATTTCTGGGAGCTGATCGGACCCGACCTACATGGGGTTTTAATAGAGTCCTATCGGGAGGGCTCACTTCCAACATCATGCCGAAGGGCCGTGTTGTCACTCCTTCCAAAAAAAGGAGACCTGGCACTTATAAAAAACTGGAGGCCTGTTGCTCTGCTATGTGCAGATTTTAAGATACTTTCTAAAGCTTTGGCAAACAGACTTAAGTATTTCATGGGGTTGATTATCCATATGGACCAAACGTATTGTGTTCCGGACAGAACAATAATGGATAACCTCTTTCTGGTTCGGGATACTATTGACTTGTGTGACCGCTACAAGATAGACATTGGGATCCTCTCCCTCGACCAAGAAAAAGCTTTTGATCGAGTAGATCATGGTTTTCTTTTTTCGACATTAAGGGCATTTGGTTTTGGGGATGTGTTTGTATCATGGATTGGACTCTTATATAGCGGAGCCTCTTGTTTGGTCAAGGCAGGGGGAGGTCTAAGCAGACCAGTGTTAGTAAAACGTGGAATCCGACAGGGCTGTCCTTTATCGGGGATGCTATATAGCATAGCTGTTGAACCACTTTTGATGATGCTTAGAAGTAAGGTAATGGGGCTCTCACTGCCAGGGCTACAGCACAGTTCCCCGATAAAAACTACTGCCTATGCGGACGACATCACGGTCTTCATTAAAACCCAGCATGATATTAACAGTGTGGAAGAGAGCCTAAGTTTATATGAAAAAGCCTCCTCGGCTAAGGTAAACTGGGGAAAAAGTGAGGCCTTGCTTATTGGACCATGGGGAGAGGGGGTAGTTCCCAGATTGCCTGGGAATCTACAATGGGGAAAGAGTCTTTTTGGGCACAGAGGAATTTAAAAAACAAAACTGGGAGGGTGTGGAGGAGAAGGTGTGTGCCAAGTTGTCTAAGTGGAAATGGTTGCTGCCGCAGTTGTCATATAGGGGAAGAGTTCTGGTAGCAAATAACTTGGTCGCCTCGACCCTATGGCACAGACTTATTGTGCTGCAACCACCGAGGAGGGTGGTGGAGAGTGTCCAGCGGATGATTGTGGATTTCTTTTGGTCTGGGCAACACTGGATAAGGGCTGCTGCTTTGTACCTACCTGTCGCAGAGGGTGGACAGGGCCTTATAGACATTCCATCCAGGATAATGGCTTTTAGACTACAAGCAGGACAGAGGATTTTATATGACTGTGGACGCCGGTGGTTGGAAACGGCAGAAGTGCTGCTGAGAAAAGCTGGACGCTTTGGTTACAGTAAGCAGTTGTTCTTGTGCAACTTTTCTGAAATCGACTGGACCGGAACTAAACCACAAATTTTAATGCAATCATGTCCTCTGGCAGAGGCCCTGGCAGGATTGTTCCGGACGTGACCCAGAGACCCAACTGACAGTCCCTATGGAATGCTGGCTAGTTTGAGGCAGAGCGCATCCTAATTTTTTAATGTTTTGACATTAAAATCACCCAGGCTCCTATTCCTCGGCCAGCCTTCGATCTGCTCTCCGGGGAGCTGGGTGTGCAAAACTTGGTCAACTCCTAAAAATGACTCGGACATCAGTTACCGAATTGGGACAGCTGGCTAACATCCGGTCCTCAAGACTGATGGCACGAATACTGCAGGAGTGGTTCATCCTTGTCGGCCCCACAAAAACTTATTCAAAATAACTTCTGAACAGTGGACTGAGGACTGGGAGTACCGATCTCCGGTGCTAACTGTTGCTGCTGCTGTGGGGGGGTGGCAGGAGGGAGAGGATAAACTCCTCTCTTTCGAAACCCCACAGCTAGGAGACTTCAAAGGAGTCAGGAAGAAAGCGCTGTATTACGCCTGTGTCAAAGTCTCACAGCTGCACTCTCTCACAGGGCTGAAGGTGTCGAGGTGGCTGGGTTGGCTTGGTCCAGACTCCTCTCCGAAAGGCTGCTGGCGGTCCCAGTACAAGCCACCCATTGAAAAGCGGACAGGCGACCTCCAGTGGAGGATAGTGCATGGGTTAATAGCTACGAACAGACACGTGGCACACCTGGATCCCAGCACAGGGGAGGGTGTGGTTTTTGCGCACAGGGTGAATCAGTTACCCTGGAAATCCAGAGTTCTCGCGAGAGCACAATTAGAATTTGCTCAGCGAGTACTCTGGTAACGAGTAACATGCTCATTAGCTATGCCCGTTGTTTCGAACATCAACCAATCACATCGGTGTATCTGATATAGGCGGGCCAGAGGCGGGCTAAACAGATGACGTCAGCGCTGCGATGGAATCAGTCCGGAATCAGTCAGTAAACATTGCAAGATGGCTATCGAAAATGTTGACTGAGTATCTGTACAAACTAGGGATGCACCGATACCACATTTTTTTACTTAATAAAACCATTACAGTTCTAATGACTTTGAAAACATGTTATTTTTGTCCGGGGGGGGGGGGGGGGGGGGTGCTCCGTTAATTTGCGGTTCTGATGGGGGGGGTGCTCCGTTAATTTGCGGTTCTGATGGGCGGGGGGGTGCTCCGTTAATTCGCGGTTTCTGAATGGGGGGGGGTGCCCGTTAATTGGTGGGGACATGTCCCCAGCGTCCCCACTAAATTCTACACCCATGCTCGGTACCATGCGCACTTGCTATTAAACATCCATAACGACAACTCGGTTGCATCTCTTATTTCAATATTCCTTGGCTAAGAATATTACAAGGTTAACGTTGCCGTTGCCAAAGTGGTATCTCTGTGGTATTTCCATTAGGCTACATTTACGTCTCTCTGTCAAACTATTCTCCAAACAACTCGTTTCCGTCCTCTGGATACGTCACCCCTGTGTATTCTTCTGATTGGTCGTAGTGTTATCCAATTGCGTGCAGTGATATTTTCAAACGCATTCTTGGTGCCGCCCCTGAGTTGGGCCATTTTCATTGGCTCATTAAAACCTACAGCTTTTCTAGATTGTAGGTCTGGATTTCCACTATGAATCAAGTGGTCCATTTATCGTTGATTCAGCTAAGGCTAGAGGTTTGTATTCAGGGTTTTGGATTCATGGTTCCTGGGACTTGGACAATGTTTTTCTCTTGAATTGTTTGTATATGGACCAAAGTACTCTGCAAAGAGAAAATGCATCCATTTAATAATGATTCTATATCAGGGGCTGGGCAAAATTGGCCACTTGGAATCACGAAAAAAAAAATGAAAGGGAAGTGGATCTGTAGACCCATCCAGGTGCTTGAAAGGGGCTGGTCGAGCTAGGATAAGGGTAGAGCATTCTTATTACAAGTTGGTTGATAATATTGAGGCCTTTAGCCTCTTTTGGACCCAGGGGGGAGTGTTGTGTACGTTACAAAAATGAGGATTGACTATCGTTATCCTTTTAAAAATTTTATTTCAGGTTCTTTTTTGTTTTCAGTCCTGTATTTGATTGAATAAAGGGCTTGATTTTCTCTCTCTCTCTCTCTCTCTCTCTCTCTCTCTCTCTCTGCATGCAGGGTTTTTGGATCCCACTGTGGTAATGAGCAGGTCTCACCCAGTCCCTCTGTTAGGGAGAGGGGGTGAGGGCAGTGGGAGAGAGGGAAGGAGGGAGGGAGGGAGGAGAGAGAAGAGAGTGGGAGGGAGAGAGGTGAAGAGAGAGGGAGGGAGGGAGGAGAGAGAGGAGAGAGAGTATGGTAACAATAGGTGTGCTCCTTCAGCCAGAGCTAGGCAGGGCCCTTTTTAGGCCCGTGGGCCGGGGGGGGGAGCGACCACAAGGAGCCCTGCTAGGAAACACATGCCAATTAGGTTACCAGGAGAACTGGGGCCCCACAACGCTATGGCCGAACCATGACTCAAGCACCCCGTACGCATACACACACACTTATTCACTTACAGACACACATGCAATGGCACATGCATACTTCACTACTTAAATAACACAATCTTGCTATCTCTGTTTGACAAACACACACACACACACACACTCCAGACTCTTTCTCCTGTCACCTGTGACATGACGTGGATGAAATGGGAAGATAGGAAATCCAAAAACTAAAAAGCAGAACTGTGGTACGGAGCGACAAGAGGAGGCAGTGAGGAGGCAGGGAAGAGGCCGTGAGGAGGCAGTGAGGAGGCTATGAGGAGGCAGTGAGGAGGCTATGAGGAGGCAGTGAGGAGGCTATGAGGAGGAGGCAGTGGGGAGGCAGTGGGGAGGCTATGAGGAGGCAGGGAGGAGGCAATGAGGAGGCAATGAGGAGGCAGAGAGGAGGACGTTACACAGCCATCCTGGATGAGGCGAGCAGCCTGGTTAAGAGGCTGAACTTCAGATGCTCCGAACGCAGCACAGTGGACAGGGTTTTACCAGGCGAAAGGTCCCAGGTTAAATTCCACAATGCCGCCAGTTTTCTTCCAGGCATCCTTACTGACATGATCGTAAGATGTAGTCAGCCAGTAGGAGAGTCAGGAGGCTCACCAGGAGGTGCAGGAGGGAGGAGGAGGAGGAAGAGGCGGGAGGAGGAGGAACTTCTGTTTAATCCATGGGTGACGTGTAAGCCCCTGGTAAACACTTGAATGTCTACAGCAGCTTTGTTTGCGCAGCAGCAGAGATCCTATCTGACCTCAGTAACATTAGACCCATTGTTCTGGACCTCCTCGCTGTGCCTCCTCGCTGCTTCTCACTGCTCCTCGCTGCTCCTCGAGAATGTGTATGTGTGTGTATCTGTGTATCTGTGTGTGTGTGTGTGTTAAAAAAAGTCTCCACCCTGATGTGCATTGTGTCGAGATTTGCGATCATTTATTGTCATTATAAATGTTATTATACATGTTATTATAAATGTTATTATAAATGTTATTGTTATTATAAATGTTATTATACATGTTATTAGAAATGTTAGTTATTATCAATGTTATTATGTTATTATACATGTTATTATAAATGTTATTGTTATTATAAATGTTATTATGTTATTATACATGTTATTAGAAATGTTAGTTATTATCAATGTTATTATAAATGTTATTGTTATTATAAATGTTATTATACATGTTATTATAAATGTTAGTTATTATGTTATTATAAATGTTATTGTTATTATAAATGTTATTATGTTATTATACATGTTAGTTATTATAAATGTTATTATACATGTGATTAGAAATGTTATTGTAAAGCCAGAGACACTGTTGATTTCCATCTGCATTTTATAGAATATATTAAAAGAATAAGATTGGATGGTTTTTCTGCGGACGTATGATGAGAATGTAAATTAACAGATTGGATAAGTAGGAGCAGAGCATTCGCTGTGCAGCCGCGGACGAGACACACAAAGAGGGAAGCTATCTGGAGGCTCCCAGATCCTGCTGCTCTGGCCCATTGTAACACACAGAGGGGAGGGGAGCAAGGAATAGGAAGCGATATGGAGAGAGAGAGAGAGAGAGAGAGAGAGAGAGATATTTTAGCCAGTGCCAGAGACAATGTTACAAGGGAGCCTTGATTAACCTCTTCAGCATCTATCATGGGGAATAAACAACTCTACGACAATCTCTCTCTCCCTCTCTCTCACACATACACACACATACACACACACAGACACACACACACAAACTTAAACTATGAAGTGAAAAATGAAGTGAATTCTAATTACCAAACTATTATTATGAGATATGACAATAGCACTGATGACATGATGAAGATCTAGAGATCACCTTACTGGGAGTTAACCTCCAACTCCACCTCCACCACCACCACCTCTACACCCACCACCACCTCCACTACCATCATCACCAGCATCACCGCCACCACCAACGCCACCACCACCTCTACACACACACACACACGTATAGGCAGACCCAGTAGCACAATGATAGGCTAACAGGAGAAATGATTTGTAAAGAATCTCACCACGAGGTTTGGAATATGCTTCTGGAATCCCCACGGAGAGGAGGAAGGAAAAAGTGTGTTCAGAGAACCAACCCTTTTACCCCAAAAACACACATGCACGTGTACACACACACACACACACAACCTCCGTGCGTACTTTGCCAGCCATGCCAGCTGCTTGCCAGGGATAGAACGGGGATTGCGGAGGTGGGGAGTTGAAACTCATCCATAACATGTCAAACAACGCTGGGGGGAGAGAGAGAGAGAGAGAGAGAGAGAAAGAAACTGTCACATTATCAGATTGGTTATTCTAAGTGGAGGGATGTGGTGGTGCGGGGGTGGAAGAGATGGAGGAGGAGGGTGGTGGGAGGAGGGTGGAGGATGGCAGAGGCTTGCAGTTGCCAGGATCTGGCAGCCCAAGACGAAGGCGGTATTTCCACTAAAATAATCATTCCCCAGGCAACGGAAGAGAGAGAGAGAGAGAGAGAGAGGTTGGGTTCAGGTGGTAGAGGAAGAGAACAGGTAAGCAAGGTGTTGAGAGGAGAGATGAGGACGGAAGGAAGGAAGGGAGGAAGGAAGGAACAGTGTGGGAGAAAGGAGAGAAAAGGGAGAGAGGAAGGGGAGAGCGAGGCAGAGGGAGAGCGGGAGAGCGAGGGACGGGAGCCTGCATGGGCGGTTAATAGCGAGACGCAGAGAATTAATCTGGAATGTGACCAAGGAAATCCTGCTGCTCAGATATGCAGCTGTGGAATTAAAATTAATGTGAAAAACAGGAACAAAAATATACTTCACACTTCCCAAGCCTATTGAAAGGGGAGGAGCGGGAGGAGGATGAGGGGGATCACATGTGGCTAATGTATGAGTGTGTGTGTGTGGAGGCGCTAAGACGTCAGGGCAGGGGGGTAGTGGGGGGTGGAGGGGGTGATGCTCTCCGGGGTCTCATCAGGCTGAGAGCGAGAGCGAAAGAGAGAGAGAGAGAGAGGCAGAATGCAGAAGGCCCCGTCCCCGGCAGCCAGGCACCGGGGAGTTGAGGCCATTGATTCACAATCAGACAGGCGTGATCGTCGCTCGTGTTCAATAATACCAGGCGCACAAAGCAGAGCTCGAAATATCCTGCACCTCCACTCTGGGCCAGGATTAGCCTTTCTCTCTCCGCACATTTCTGCTGATGCGCTGTGTTACCCAACAAAGGCGCATCTGAATGGGGAACAGCCGTGGAAATGCAGAAATAAACGACAAATCAATTATTTGACAAATCAGCAAAATAAATGATTCACAAAATGAATGTTCCTCTTCTCTGTGTCTGTCAGGTGGCGCTGGCACACCTGGCTGGACCCAGCACCACCACGCAGGTGAACGGATCGTGTGAGTGGATCACTTCTACGAGACTGACTCCTTGGGCCTTTTGGGGTTTAAAACTCGGATGTGTTTCACTCCAGAGGAAAAACGAACTTGTAATTCATAGCGCAACACCCCTCCGTTTCATGGCAGAAAAAAAAGAAGAAAGTAATTAATTAGTAAGCGTTCAGAATCACGTCGTCAAATCAGTCTGGCAGAGCGTGTCTCCGCAGCCGTAATACAATCATCACGCAGAACGAAGGCGAGTTCCTCTTTATGCACAGATCACAGCCGGCTGCTTTGTGCAGAGCAGCACTGCAGGGACCTGATCGTAATACAAATGTAATGCTGCTCTATTCAGCCCGCTCTGCCCTCCAGTTAAATTACCATCCACTCTGTCGGGAGGAATATTCAATTAAACAGAAGAGCTCCTCCTATAGTTTTATGAGAAAAACATATTAATAATGACCTACAAATCTCTGAGGCATGCATGCGTGTGTGTGTGTGTGTGTGTGTGTGCACGCGCGTGTGTGTGTGTTTGTGTGCGTGTGTACACATGTACATTCACATACATTCATGCAGGCCTATAATGTATATATATTGAATATATTTTTTGTTCAGACTGAGAAAGGCAGAGAAGAAAGTTTAGATAATTAAACATAGAAAACCTTTGGAATTGTTATTACTGATGAAATTCAGTCCTCTGTGTGTGTGCAATTTGTGCAAAAATATGTGTGGAATAATATTTATGTTTTACATTAATTCCCATCGGTCTGAAATTAACTGTTGTTGATACCTACCCAACAGATTAGCAGATGACTGGAGAGACACCAGACAATAGGAGAGAGAGAGCGAGAGCGAGAGAGAGCTAGAATAGAGAACGCTCCCTCTCTCTTACATTCTCGTAGCAGAGAATTCTCTCGCCCGTCCCTCGCCCCTGCAGCGTTCAGTCTGCCATTCTCTCTCTCTCTTCGTCCACTCGCCCGGTGCTCCTCCAGAGAGCGAGTGATCGAGGGACGTTGCTCCACACACACACACACACACAATCGCCACCCCACCCCACCCCCCCTCCCCATCATAGACACACGCACGCACTCTCTCTCTCTCTCCTCGTCGGCCACTATCATGTTTGAGTGTCGAAGAAGGTTGATTCACCGGTGTCCGAAAAGCCATGTGATAGTAGGAGAATGAAGGGTGATGTGGGGTTATTGTAAATGTTCAGAATTATCATGATGTTGCATGATGATAAGTTTATCATATCCATTTAATGAGATGTTATGGTTCAATTATTGAGAAACATTATGTGTTCATTATGTGTGTATTACCATGTGTATAGTCATTGGGTATAGAATGCCAAGTATATCATATGCCTGGATAAGCACTCAGTCTCAAAGGTTGGCCAAAGGTTGTAGTTCTCCCCTGAAACCACCAGGGAGGTTCTAAGTTCTAAGAGAAGCCTATAAAAGGGGCAACAAGTGAATGTGCATTCAGAGACGGACGGACGGAGAGACAGAGAGAGAGAGTCATCAGAGATCCATCAGAGCCCCCTAGAGACCAAGAGAAGGTCTCTAGGGGGACTATGAAGAAAACGAAGAGCCAGAAATCTCCGGACATTTTTTTCTTGTTATGTCTTAGGACTCAGCAAGATAGAACTTAGTCGGTTGCGGCGAGTGAACACTTAGGCTATTTTTTCAGTTTAGTTTTACGCTATCTCCCAGGGGGGAGCTGCCATAACAAACGCGATTGGGGCTGTGGAAGCCAGGGTTATGCCTTGGGTCGTGGCACCAATGTAAGCGGGGTAGACGTTCGGACATAAGGCAGTTAGGGGCGAGGCTAGTCTCCCCAACGACCTGTTAACAACCGTTACTGGATACAGGTTTCACAACACCTCCGTTAGAGGAGGTTATCTGAGCGGATCTATCATCAACATGCACACACACACACACACATACAGACACACACACACACACACATACATGGCAATGCGGGACTTTCCGGCCCCTCCCTCCCGAGTCCCAGGGATCGCAGCTGTCACCTATCAGCTAATTAGGAGGCAAAGGGGTGACAGCTGCGGCCGATCAGAGACTCGGCAGGGACCGAGTATAAAGCCGGCTGGTTCCTCCCAGTACGGGAGTTCGGAGGGCGCGCCGACACGAGATCGCCGAGATCGCCGAGATCGCCGAGAGCGCCGAGAGCGCCAAGAGCGGAGTGCACGCCGACGACCCGGAGATCGCGCCGACACGTCGGGTGTCGCAGAGGACCGTACCCCGCGGAGCACGGCTACCCGGGAGGAGGAGTCCTGGTCGACATGTAATGTACTGACGTCATCTGTCTGCTTCTGTGTTTGGAATAAACGGCACGACTGAGGAGCCTTAACAGACTGAGTAGTAGTGGTTCCTATGCGTCGTGCCTTATTAGTGGAGCGGGTTGCCACAACACACACACACAGACACACACATACACACATACACACATGCACACAAGCACACACTTGTGTGCGTGTGTATTACCTCTCAACATCATGTGCACTTTCCTCAGTATTACGTGCAATATTAATATTACTGTCCAACATCATGTGCAATACTCTATCATGTGCTATATTATTATTATTATTATCATGTTGTCTATAAATATTATCTATAACACTACCTCTCATCTCCTCTCGTCATCATGTGCAATATTCTTAATGTCATGTCCAATAATATTACACTTCAATTATGCCAAATTGTTTGCGCCGTCGGAATATCTTATCTTGCCTACATATTTGTATATTTTAACTGGAAATTTGTAGTTTATTTTTATCATTCTGTTGTTTCCCATATTGTCTTATTGTACTGTATCGCTATGTAAGAATTTCCTTCGGGATAAATAAAGTTCTATTACATTTATATGTAGGGCATTTGGCAGACGCTTTTATCCAAAGCGACTTACAAAGAGTACATTTGTTGAAGGAGAGGCAGCAATATATCGCTGTGGTACCTGAAGATAAGAATAGAGCTGTTTTCGAGCATTCCTATTTACGAGACGAATAGAACGAGTTTCATAATTGCCAAGTTGCCTGCATAAGTAGCTGGGCAGGCGTGCAATTCTAAGCATGATACAACATCTGAGAATGAACAACAATGCTAAGTGCCATTAATAAGTGTTAAGACATATAAACACGCAGGTTAGTGCTAGGGGGGGGGGGTTATGTAGAGTCCAGGTGAACTCTGAACAGGTGGGTCTTGAGTCTCTTGCGGAAGCTGGCGAGCGACTCGGCTGTCCTGACATGAGCCGGGAGCTCATTCCACCACTGCGGAGCCAGAACCGTGAAGAGTTGGGACTTGGAAGAGCGATGTTTGGCTGTTTTTAGTGAAGGCGGTACCAGTCGTTTGGCAGAAGTTGCCGAGCGGAGTGCTCGGGCTGGGGCGTAGGGTCGGACTAATGTTTGGAGGTAGGTAGGGGCGGTTCCGTTGACAGCCATGAAAGTCAGTACCAGTGTCTTGAATCGAATGCGAGCGATTACCGGGAGCCAGTGGAGGTTGTGGAAGAGGGGGGTTACATGGGAGAATTTAGGTAGGTTGAACACGAGGCGTGCTGCTGCGTTCTGGATGCGTTGTAAGGGCTTGATTGTTGAGGCGGGGAGTCCAGCCAGGAGAGAGTTGCAGTAGTCGAGATACGAGTGATAACGAGCGCTTGGACCAGT
>PIJE02004627.1:0-24307 GCA_002895965.2 Coryphaenoides rupestris | reverse complement strand
CCAGAAAGGCCTCCTTCTTCAGCCTGACGGCTTCCTTCACCGCTGGTGTCCACCAACGGGTTCTTGGGTTGCCGCCACGACAGGCACCGACAGCCTTTTGACCACAGCTACGAGCTGCAGCCTCTACAATGGAGGCTCTGAACATGGCCCACTCAGGTTCCATGTCCCCAACCTCCCCCGGGATGCACGAGAAGTTCTTCCGGAGGTGGGAGTTAAAGACCCTACGGACAGGGGCTTCCACCAGACGTTCCCAGTTCACCCTCACTACACGTTTGGGTTTACCAGGTCTGTCTGGCAGCCTCCCGCGCCATCTGATCCAACTCACCACCAGGTGGTGATCAGTTGACAGCTCTGCTCCTCTCTTCACCCGAGTGTCCAAAACATGCGGCCGCAGATCTGCTGATACGATTACAAAGTCGATCAGCGACCTTTGGCCTAAGGTGGTCCGGTACCAGGTACACTTGTGGACCACCCTATGTTCGAACATGGTGTTTGTTATGGCCAGTCCATGACTAGCACAGAAGTCCAATAACAAAACACCACTCTGGTTCAGATCGGGCAGGCCGTTCATCCCAATCACTCCCCTCCAGGTTTCTCCATCATTGCCCACGTGTGCGTTGAAGTCCCCCAGTAGAACTATGGAGTCCCCGGATGGAACCCTTTCCAGGATGTCACCCAAGGACTCCAAGAAGGCCGGATACTCTGAGCTGCTGTTTGGTGCGTAAGCACACACAACAGTCAGAGCCTTCCCCCCAGCGACTCGTAGTCGCATGGAGGCGACCCTCTCGTCCACCGGAGAGAACTCCAACACAGCGGCGCTCAGCCGGGGACTTGTGAGTATCCCCACACCCGCCTGGCGCCTCACACCCTGGGCAACTCCGGAGAAGTAGAGGGTCCAGCCCCTCTCCAGGAGTTTGGTTCCAGACCCGGTGCTGTGCATGGAGGTGAGCCCAACCATATCTAGTTGGTACCGCTCCACCTCCCGCACCAGCTCCGGCTCCTTCCCCGCCAGTGAGGTGACGTTCCACGTCCCTAGAACCAGTCGGCGATGACGGGGATCCGCACGCCCAGGACCCCGCTTTTGCCTACCGCCCGGTATACAATGCACCCGACCCCAATGACTCTCCCTGCAGGTGGTGAGCCCACAGGGAGGTGACTCCACGTTGTCTTTTCGGGCTTGGCCCGGCCGGGCCCCGTGGATCCAGGTCCGGCCACAAGACGCTCGCCGACGAGCTCCCCTCCCGGGTCTGGCTCCAGAAGGGTGCCCCGGTTTCCCTTGTCCGGGCGAGGTGACTGTTCTTTCCGGGAGTCTTTTCATGGGGTCTTTGAAAGAATGAATTATTATCATCCTCCTGTCTAAATATTATCTATAACACTATAGCACCACCTCTCACTACCTCTCATCTCCCCTTCTCTTCTCTTCTCTTCTCTCATCATCATGTGCAATATTCTTAATTCTTAATGTCATGTTCAACAATATTTCACTTCAATCATGTCAAATTGTTTTTGCCGTCAAATATCTTATCATGCCTTCAAACTTGTATATTTGAACTGTAAATTTGTAAATCCTTTAGTTTATTTTATCATTGTTTTATATTGTTTTATACTGTATTTGCTTCGTTTATTTTTCATAATTCTGTTTTTATACTGTATCGCTATGTAACCTGGCACAATAATTTCCTTCGGGATAAATAAAGTTCTATTCTATTCTATTCTATTCAACCCAGGAGCAGATGCTCCCCTCATCGTGGAAATGACCCAGGAGGAGAAAGAAGAAGATGACCCGGCACACGAGATCACAGCATCAACTGCGCTCCGAAGGGTGTCAATAAGATGAAAGAAAAGATGCCCATTTGAAATCCGTTGAAACTGACTATCCTGATTCCTGAATCAGATGTTCCCCGCCATTGTGAATAGGAACTGTCGAACCACATTAGCGATGTGCCTTCTACTAGGTGCATGGATGGGTTGTTATTGGTATCCAATGGGCCCCCCTGTACACCACCAGGTACAATCGCTCTGTCATGGCTCATTCCCATAAGAGCACTTGTCATATTGTGTTTCATGGTATTTTGTATTGGACTGATGTGTTTGAGGGTTTGTTTGAAGAAAACAATGTCTACACTGTCAGTTAATGAAGAGCTTGTTATGCATCCCCCTTCCTCATATCACGAGATACCAGACCCTAGTAGACCATATCTCCCAGATTCTAATGATTGGCCCTATAATCCAGATAATGTTGAGGCCTACCAGTTACAAGTTATAATCCCTATGGCACCGCAGAACTAGGATGAATACAACCAAAATGCATAACGTTGACTTACACAGTGACCAGCCTATCGGGGACACCTCCTGTGGCCCTCACGCCTCCAACCAATCAATCTAAAAATTGTACTCAAAAGCGACAAATATGGTGTTGATGAACCCACATGGATCCACCACATAACACATAATGTACTCCGACAATCACGTACATCCATGACCTTCACGTTCTTTGTAGTGTGGCAGACGGCCACTGAGGGGCCGACCAGGCAGTGTGGACCATGGTCGGGGGAACCGCAGTTCCCCATTCGGCCCCCAGAGGGAGCCAAGGAGACCAGGAAGTGGAGAGAGGCGATCAGCCTTATTGAAGGTGGCTGCGCCTCGTTGGGGGAACTCGGCGGCGGCCAATCAGGGGCCTGGCTGCGGCCAATAAATGGGAGAGGACCTGGGTGGTGTAGACAGTCGAGGAGAGAGAGAAAGCAGGAGAGTTGGAAGTGGAAGTGGAAGTGGAAGTGGAAGTGGAAGTGGAAGTGGAAGAGGAAGAGGAAGAGTGCAGCAAACGACTGAGTGAGTTGAAGAAAGACCGAAGTGGCTGTGTGCCCTAGACTTTGGATTGTCTGAGAACCCTGCCGTGTGCTGAACCCCTGGACCGCCTGAGAACCCGCCCCCGTGAACGAACCCCGCCTGGCTGACTACCCGACCCATCGCCGAACCCCGCTCTCCCTGAGGACCCGTCTCCGTGTACCGACCCCTGCTAACGGACCACGACTACCCGCACGGATTAAAGGACTAACCCCTATAAGTACCCTGCACTTCCCCTTCCCCTATATGTTAAATAAACCCTGTTTGCCTTGTAGTCTGGTGTGGATTTATTAGATTCAGTTGTGGACACACTCCACCCGACAACGGAGTGTGCCACAGTAGATTATAGATCAATCAGTAGATTAGGCAAAGCAAACCATGTTTGGAAATACTTTGCTTGTGATTATGATTGAAAAAAAAATATGTACAGTATATATATTCTTGAATGTTTTTTTTTTGGGGGGGGTGGGTTTGTGTCATGTTGTATACTCCCTTGATCACCCGCAGAAGTGACCAGATTTTATCCCGAACTAATCTGTGTCCAATGACATTTGTGTGATTTTGCTTACAAGCGACATTTTGTACTTTTTGTATTAAACACTGCTCATGGCTTAGTTTGAAATAGGATGTTTCTAGTGAACCCCCTTGTCCTAAACGAGGAGGGGACCACAACTCCTGTTCTCGATTATTCTGTTAGAATAAAAGAGGGCAATTGTTGGGAGTTGTGGATGTATTAATCTTGTGGGCCAGTAACTTTCCACTCTGCTGTTTGGCCTACGTGACTAGTCAGCTTCACTCTGATCTGTTGGCCCTGGGAGGCCTCTGAGACGCACTCGCAGGTGTCGTCGAACGTGGCCTCTTTTGTCTGGACTGGCTGTCTGGAAGGTGGGAACGGGAGCGTCTCAACGTGAGACCCTGCTGTCCCTGCTTCCTGGGCTGGCAGTCTGGGGCATAGGGACGGGTGCATCTCCATGTCGGTCACGTGAGGCCGTGGTGTCCCTGCTTCAAGTTAACTCTCTCTGTTACATATCCATGTGGGGCCTGGTGTCCTGGCTTCTCCAGATTGGCTGTCTGGGGGGTGGGGACGGAAGGGTCTCCATGTAAGGCCTTGTTGTCCCTGCTCCCTGAATGGCCGTCTGAGAGGCGTCTCCACGTCTGCTTCCCTAGATGATTTGTTGTGTCAATATGTAAATGTTCCTCAGATTTTCCCATGCAAAATGTATATATGCTCTATGTATCTAAATAAACAATCATTCCTGGTGAGACTGCCTTGTGTCACATCGATTCCCGAGCTCGCTGCTTTGCTACAGACAATCCAGAACCTGAACCTGAACCAGAACCCAAACTCCACAGTAGATGACCACTCGACGCTGCGCATAACACTCGGTTAGTCCAGAAAATGTCATATCACAAATGCCATTCACAAGTTACCACAGTCTTAAGTGATTTCTCAAATCAATAAAAAAACAAGTATTCATTTTATAAAGATCAATGAACCAAATATTTGGATTTCTGAAGAGTCAAATAGCAAGTGTTTGGTATTTGTACTTCATAAAATCAGAAATAAAAAACGATAAATTATTTAGAAAAAAATTAATTCAATGCATCTTCTGTCGATCCACTCATGGATTAATCGACCAATCACTGATGTTGAATGAGGCGGATCAACAGGTGTCACTGAGCATATAGTTTTATATATAATTATCTACTTTCTATATAGTTGTATGTTATTCTCACTATTCCGTGTGTTTCTTGCAGACGGTGAACCCCGTCCTCATCCTGATGCTGGTACCCATCATGGACAGTGTTGTGTACCCTCTGATCCGGAAGTGTGGTCTGAATTTCTCGTAAGTCCAGTTACGATAGTGGGTTGGTTGTGGAAACACAGATGTTAATAAAATCGTCAAGATATTGCAAAATGGGGCGGACGTTTCCTGTTTGTTCAACATTGGAAGAATGATGCTTTAATTCAAGGATTGGTGTGGTGGAAATCTGTTAACAAATAAGAAACAACTCCGTCACCAGTGGATTTTAGACCAGTATAGTAGAAAACATTTATTAAGTATCGATACATATAATCAGCGCTGATGGGTCGTTCTCAGTCAGACGCACTAACAGTGGGGTCTGAGAGTGAAGGAGCCAAAGAGACAAAGGAGTTCATAAGCTTTATAGTAATTTTCCCGCCCAAAAAAGGCAGGCTGCGATCGATAATCTACAAGGCCAAAAGGGAAAGCTCTCTCCCCCCTTCTCAGACTGTTCCGGTCCACAACATAAATCCGGTGTTATCTTATCATGCGAGGGGGCATAGAGACTTCCGAGTTTCCTACGTTATCTACATGGACAGAGCCCTCCCTACAGACCAACGTATGTGCAAGACTTTGGAGCATTAGTTCTCTTAAGGGTTGATGGTAACCATAAACCATACACCAGTTCACTTAGAGTTCGTGGCGAGACATTAACCATTCGGGAATGTGTCCTTGAGAGGAGATGGTTTGTAGTGAAGAGAAACATATGTGCATGCATAATACGTGACTATTTGTCATTTTCCATTACAATCGGGGAAGTGTGAAGTATAATAATAATAATCTTTAGATATAGAGCACTTTTCAAAATCAACACTACAAAGTGCTTTACAAAGGCAGCGAAATAAAACAGATGAGTCATAAAAATCAATAGTGTTGGAAAATAAGATAAACATTTTTAGTTAATTATTAAAAAACAGTGAAAGTAAAGCTAATCTTACTGTTGTGTCCGCAGACCTCTGAGAAGGATGACGGTGGGGATGTTTCTGGCGGCCATGGCGTTTGTAGCTGCCGCCCTGGTGCAGATTGAGATCGATGTGACGTGTGTGTGTGTGTGCGTGTGTTCAAAATAACACCAATGATTTGTAGGCTTCTTACTGGTTCCCAGGAGATCATCACATTCATGACTTGTCACATTCAGGTGACTTGTGCTATCTGCTCATAATCATACAATATATACTGTATATATACACCGGAAATATACAGTACGTGTCACTTCAGAAAACTCTGCCGGTCTTCCCCTTGGCCGACCAAAGCCAGTTGAAGACCATCAACCTCGGCAGTAACCCGCTGAACGTAACACTGCCTGGCCACTCGGTGACTCTGGCTCCGGGCCAGGTAGGTCCTCACAAACACCAGCCCAACTGGAGACGATTCTTATGGGGTTTTTTTTAACACAAATTTATATTCGTAACTTTATTCTGTTTTATTTTTCTTTCTTTTTTTATTGAAGATGTTGAAACATTGTGACGTTATTGGAGTACACTGGAGAACAACTTATCTTGAATACAAATTCCATTTGATCCAATCAACACATCCTTTCTTAAATTTGCACCTTTTTATTGCTTTTTTGTAATATATTTTTATATATCCATCCATCCATCCATCCATTTGCGTCCGCTTATCCGGACGCTGCACCAATCCGTCTGTCCATCTCCCGCTCCATTTTGCCCTCACTCGTGAACAAGACCCCAAGATACTTGAACTCCTTCGCTTGAGGCAGCAACTCACTCCCAACCCGGAGGGAACACTCCACCGTTTTCTGGCAGAGAACCATGGCCTCAGACTTGGAGATGCTGACTCTCATCCCGACCGCTTCACACTCGGCTGCAAACCGCCCCAGTGCATGCTGGAGGTCACGGTCTGATGTAGCCAACAGAACCACATCATCAAAGAGCAGAGATGCAATTCTGAGGTCCCCAAACACTCTCCCGGTCCCAGACACTCTCCTCACCTCGGCTGCGCCTTGAGATTCTGTCCATGAAGATCACGAACAGAATCGGTGACAACAAATCAATGTATTAAATACGTGTTAAAGCTGCAGTATGTACAGTACGTTTGGCAATTAGCAACCCCCAGTGGCTTTTAGACAACAGTAGCTGTCATATGAATCAGTGATTCTCAACTGGTGGTATGCGTCACGATGGCAGTTTAAGTGGGTCACAGATCATGTGCTGAACCTGAATCTTCATTCATTCTTCATTCATGTTTCAATGGCTTACTATTTCATTGAGTTTAGCTGCAATAGTTGCAGCTTTTTGCTCGCTCCATGTTTTTAGCAGTACAGTTTAACAGTAGGGAAGGCATTGTTGACTACTGCAATGTTGGCAAATGGTGAAATAGCTGCGGTAGCAAAGTTACATAGTGCAGCTTTAAGTTGAGGATTTCTCAGCGCAAAACCATAACAGATCTTCCATGGGAAGGGATCTCGATCTGATCACACCTCACAGGGCAGATAAACTGTCTTCCCACCGCAGTCTCCTCCATTGTCCTTCATAGTTCTCCTGTCTTCTGATGTTTAGTGTGCGGCGTCCATCGCTGTGGCTGAAGACATCAAGCCCAACTCGGTTCACATGGCCCTCCAGATCCCCCAGTACTTCACCACCGGGGAGGTGGTGTTCTCTGTCACCGGTCTGGAGTTCTCGTACTCACAGGTATATGCAGGCGGCCACATCATGTCTTTCAGAGTGTATAACGGTGGAGGGGGCGGCAGTAGCTCAGGAGGTCGAGTGGTTTTCTGTTAACCGGAAGGTTGCTGTCCCTGAGCAAGACACCTAACCCGAACTGCTCCTGACGTATCTCACTCGCTCAGTTGAATATGCAGTATGGCAGTATATACTCGTGGCGTGGCTATATGCATGTTATTTCCCTGAGCAGGCCTTCTACACGCACAGATGAGAATTGTGTTGTGGATACATTTAAAATTTGGTGTCACTCGTAATAACTAACCAATACAATGCAAGTTTAACTGTTTTTTATTACATCCTTCAAACCACTGTTGATTTTGAGTTCAAGATTCAGGATGTTTATTCGTCACATACACATACAGGATATGCAGTGAGATGAAAAGTGCTGATGCTTAGTGGAATGTGCAAAAGAATAATACAAATAACACGAATTGGAGGGATCAGATTTGGAGGGATCCGAATATTTACAGTATTTACAGTAAAAAAAAAAAGAACAGCAGGAATGAGAAATATATGTATACAAAATATAAAAGGCAATATAAAATATGAACATTTTGAATAAAGTGGGTTATGTATGTATGTATGTTATAAGTTATGTAATAAAATGATGTGAGTGCAGGGACGCATTCATTGATCACACCACCACATGTGCATACAGTGTCCCTATAGTGTCCCTATAATCCTGACTATATTGTTGCCACTCTTCCAAGGCCCCCAGCAACATGAAGGCTGTGTTGCAGGCCGGCTGGCTCTTCACCGTGGCCATCGGGAACTTCATTGTGCTCTTTGTGGCTGAGCTCGCCCAGATCCCAGAGCAGGTATGCTGTGTTATAAGGAGTCCTCCCTTCACAATGCATTATAATATAATAGAATTATATATGACATATGATCAGATTATTTGTATTATTATTAAAGGTCCTGTATGTAAGAATCATGAATCCGTTCAGGGACTACATCTCTGTTGCGTGGAACAGCTTTTGGGCTGATTTCTCTTATATTTGAGTCGGGTCGGATTTCCTGGGAAAAGGAAAGGAAGTGGCGTGTTGTGGATAATTTAAAAAAACAAGGTACAAGGTTAAATTATGAATAGAACTGACATTCATTTCTGATTTTTATTGTCTCAACCCACGGAGCTCTGAATGCACTTGGAGCTCCAGCAGGCTGCAGTTCACCTGCCGGCCAAAGGGGGTCAGTAATGAGTACGAATCCGTGATTCTTACATATAGTACCTTTAATTGACAGTGATCTACTTTTTTGCGACTGCTTAGATCAACCCCTGCATATTTTATTTTATTTTATCATGTCTTCTGGGTCGTTGTCAGCTACTGGTAAACTTGAATTTCCTTTGGCATAAATAAAGTATTTATTTATCTTATCTTCTAACGCTAAAGGTCACCACACACACACGTCTGTAATGTTTACGCCTGTTCTTCCAGTGGGCCGAGTATATCCTCTTCGCCTCCCTGCTGGTGGCGGTGTGCTTAATCTTCTCCGGCATGGCGCACTTCTACACCTACACGGACCCCGCGGAGATCGAGGCCCAGTTCAACAAGGATGACAACGACGATCACAAGGATAGAAAGGAGAGCCGGGCGAGCAGGAAGAGCTCCCTGGAGCTGCACCAGCAGCCACCGGCCACCAGAGGCAACCAGAAACAAACCAAACTGTAGACCACCAGAGCCAAGTGCCCTAGCTGCGACTGTTCTGTTGAGATGTAATTAATTGTGAATACTGCCAGTAGAGTGAGTGAGTGTGAGTGTGAGTGAGTGAGTGTGTGTGTGTGTGAGCAAGAAAGGGTGAGAGAGATACATATAAATCCCTGTTTTCAATTTGGGCTTTTTAATGTTTAACAAAGCCTTGAGAATAAAAAAAATTAAGTGTATGTTTCTTGGTCATTGGTACTCACTCTTCATATCTACACATAACACGTGCTACAATAGCTCAATAAAACTTATATTCTGATAATATGACAATATTATTATTATTATTATTATAGAAGTTGTGAAGATCATAAAACTAGGTGTTGATGGTTTGGAATGTTTGATTTCGTTCTTTGTTTAACAAAGGGATTGTGTGTGTGTGCTGGTGCTGCTGTGACAAACCGATAAAAAATAAGGTTTTTATAAATAAAACCGACCTTACGTTAAAATGCCAGGAACAGGAAGTGACTCTACCCTGCTACTGACCCTGCTGTCTGTGGAAAGGGTCGACTGGCTTCTAATAGCCGCTAAACAACCTAAACTCCTCCTACTCGTTAGTAAACTCCTCCTTTTTACTCGACTGTGATTGGTCCTCCTAAAACAAGATGGCGTCAGAGGTAGCCTCTTAGGAAAGTGATGAGGACGGCGGGTCAAAAAAACCGATACCATTCCAGATTAGCAGATATATTTTGTTTACCAGGGCATCCCAACAACTTTGAATATTAGCCCAATTGTTCTCAATAGTTTCTCTGAACTTGACTGCATAGTTTTAATTCACGTAACATTGATATTGTTATTATCGCTAATGGTGCGTTCCAGTTGTACTCGGAAGTCGTGCAACGTGTGACGTCATTCCCAGCTCCGGCTTTCGGAGACACACGACGCGGCTGCTGCTGGGAGTAAAGAACGGGGTTCACCGGCTGCACAGCACATCAGACACTTTGTTGGAGAATTTCCACTCACTTCCATCGGACGGGATGACCATCAGAGTCAACGTTTTATTGTGCTTCCCCACGTCCGGGGCTCCTCGGAGGACCGCGCTGGTTGGGGCATGGTGGGCTGCCGCGGCCCCCTTTCTCCACAGCAAGCGGAGCAAGGGGGCGGTATGGTGCAAGTCTGTCCCGGTGCAGCACCACCATCCGGCCCCGTCCAGGCATCCGCACCCGGTACACCACCTCTGTGATCTGCCCCAAGATTTCGGCCGGCCCGCGCCAGTGGCTGCGCAGCTTGGGGGACACGCCTTTGGTGCGAGTAGGACAGTACACCCACACCTTGTCCCCAACCGCAAAGGCTTGCCCCCGACAGTGGGTGTCATAGGCCCGCTTCTGCCGCACCCCTGAGCTGGCCTGGGCCTGGCGGGTGTACTCGTGGACCACCCTCATGCGGTCCGTCAGCCGACGGTAGTAATCCGGCTCGGGCGGGGCCCCGAACACCAGGTCCACAGGTGTTCGGAGTTCCCGCCCGAGCATGAGCGCAGCAGGCGTACAGCGGCTGGATTCCTGTACCGCAGTCCGGTAGGACCACAAGACGAGAGGCAGGTGGCGGTCCCAGTCCCGCTGGTGGTGGCTGGTGAGAATGGCTAACTGAGTTGCCAGGGTGCGGTTGAAACGCTCAACCAACCCATCACTCTGGGGGTGCAATGGCGTGGTCCTCGTCTTGCTCACCCCCAGTCGCCTGCACACCTCGCCAAACACCTGGGACTCAAAGTTCCGGCCCTGGTCGCTGTGGAGCTCTGCAGGGACCCCGAACCGAGCGAACATCTCCTCCACCAGTCTCTCGGCGGTGGTAGCTGCCGTCTGATCCGGCACCGCGTACGCCTCCGGCCACTTAGTGAAGTAGTCCATGGCCATGAGAATGTAGCGGTTGCCGGCGTCAGTGGTGGTGAGCGAGGCGTGGTCGGTGCGCAGGAGGAACCTGCTCCCATGCAGGTAGGGTCGGAAGTGCTGCAATGCCCGGACCACCGCCTGGTCACGCAGTAGTTCCGCTCTGCCCGGTTCAGGGCCCGACTGTAGTAGGCCACCACCTGCTCTGGGACAGGACAACCCCCACGTTGCTAGCATCCGTGTCTACAATGAAGGCCTGCTGGACCTCCGGATAGGCCAGCACGGGAGCTGCAATCAGGGCGCCCCGGAGCTGGGTGAAGGCTGCGTCGCATGCTGCAGGGGGCTGGCAATGGTGGCAAAATCCTGCACAAATCGACGGTAGTAGGAGGCCAGCCCCAGAAAACTCCGCAGCTCACCGATGGTGGATGGTGTTGGCCACTCCCTGACTGCAGCCACCTTCGCTGGATCAGTGGCCACCCCCTGTGCACTGACCACATGTCCCAGGAACAGGGTCTTTCTACGGAGCAGGTGGCACTTCTTTGGGTTGAGCCGAACCGACCTGCCAATAGCCGCTGCGCATGTCCAAGGAGCTGAACCAACCGGAGCCTGTGATGTAGTCCAGGGCGTCGTCAATGCGGGGCAGGGGGTAGGAGTCCTTGGTGGTGACAGCGTTGAGTCGGCGGTAGTCCACGCAGAACCTCCAGCTGTCGTCTTTCTTCTTCACCAGGACGGCCGGTGCTGCCCACGGGCTGTCGGATGGCTCGATGACCCCTGCAGCCGCCATCTCCCGGATCTTCTCCTCCGCCACCTGCCGCTTAGCAAGGGGTAGACGGTGAGGCCGCAGGCGGATGGGTGGCGACGATCTGGTGTCGATGGAATGCTGGACCAACCTTGTCCGCGTGCAATCCTCGTCATTGGCAGCATAGAGGTCTACGTTGTCATCCAGGAGCTTCTTCAGCTCCTGGCGCTGGTGATCATCGAGCCCCTCACAGCTCCGTTTCCACAGCTCCTGGACAGCCCGACAGGTCTCGGTCGAGGGAGAAAAGGCGGGCAGCATGGTGGCATGCCCAACTGCTGGCGTAGACGACCCCCCGGCGGCTGGCGTAGACGACCCCCCGGCGGCTGGCGTAGACGACCCCCCGGCGGCTGGCGTAGACGACCCCCCGGCGGCTGGCGTAGACGACCCCCCGGCGGCTGGCGTAGACGACCCCCCGGCGGCTGGCGTAGACGACCCCCCGGCGGCTGGCGTAGACGACCCCCCGGCGGCTGGCGTAGACGACCCCCCGGTGGCTGGCGTCGACGACTTCTGGCGGTTGCCGTCGCGGACCCCCTGGCGGCTGCCATGGACGGTGGGGCTGCAACCGTCTGGCAGTTCTGCCGAGCTCCCTCTCCCAGGCCGGTGTGGAGCACAAAGGTCTCTGTGCCAATGGTGAGCCTGGCTCGGGACACATCGATCCGGGCCCCCCAACGGTCCAACAGGTCCAGGCCGATGATGCACGGGTCCTGGATGTGGGCTAGCCAGACCTCCTGCACCATCTCCTGGTCCCCCATGCGGATGTGCACCGCCTTCGTGCCCTCCATGCTGGCCCGCTCCCCCGTCACCGTCCTCATCTGGACCGCAGTAGGGGTCCACGCTGCGGAAAGCACCCCCTTGGTGCCCTGCAGGACCCCCGGACAGACGAGGGTGATGTTGGACCCGGTGTCCACCAGAACTCGGCACGCCTGGCCATCCAGCTCACAGTCCACGAAGAGCCCCTTGGTGTGGCCCAGCGGCCTACCAGGGTGCATCGGCCTTGGAGGGGCGCTGGGTTTGGGAGAAGGGTTCCCCTCACTGGTCTGCCCCTCCCCCCTGTTTCCCGACGGCAGCCAGGAGCGAGGCTTGGGTGCGGGTGCCAGACAGTCCCGGGCGAGGACTGCAGCGATGACAACGGGTGTTATCCTGCGGTGATCTTCCTGGAGGCGTGGGAGTTTGGGGTGACACCCGACAGACCTCGTTGTCACCCTCCTCTCCCAGTTCGTGGTCTGTCACCCGGACTCGTGGGTGGGTAGAGACTCCACGTCGGGGGCCCTGGTGAGAAAAATTGCCTCCGCTCGCCCCGCCTCCTGTAGCGCATCGTCTATCGACCGGGGGGAAGCAAGCCACACATGCTGCCGCAGGCTCTCCGGCGATAATGCACGCAGGAAAACGTGGAGGGCGAGGTCCTCTTGGTCAGCTGGGCTGAAACGGGGATAGCCACGTTGGCTATCGGGGATAGCCAACGTCAAAGCCAGGTGAACTGCCGCCTCCTCGTCCCGTCAAGTAGGGTTGATTCACCGTTGTCCAAAAAACCATGTGATAGTAAAGGACTGAAGGGCAGTGAGGGGTTATGAGATCATCCAGAATAATCATGTAGTTGCATAATGGTAATTTACCATATCCAAGTATTAGTATGTTATGATTCAGTTATTCTCAAGGTATTATGTGTTCATGATGCAGAGGTGGCAAAAGTACACACATTCTGTACTTAAGTAAAAGTACAGATACAGATACTGTACAGATACTACAGATAAAAGTAGAAGTACTGATTCAACTTTTTACTCAAGTAAAAGTAAAAAGTACAGGCTCTGAAATGTACTCAAAGTAAAAAGTAACTTTTTTTGGCTATATAATAAATATATAATATAATAATAAAAGGGAATCGGAACTTTATTTCTACTTCTATTACTGCCTTTCTGAAAGTATTCAGCATGAACAACAAAAACAAAGTGGATAGACAAAACAAGCTCTATTTGCTGTTGCCTACATAGTAGATGGGTGACTTGGCCTCTCCATAGGCCTTAAGAAATCACACAAATGATTCTGTTGGAAATCAGTCTTGGGCCAAACCATTACAAGGGGTAATGTCTATACATAAAACTACAGTAAATATAAACATTTCCTTAAACAATATTTCACAATATATACTTAACAATAATACAGTAAATACATTTTGATCCCAAATCTAAATATCCAAATAATACCAATCGCGATGATACTGTATTACATTTACATTGCTCTTTGTCACTGTTGTGCTCTTCATTTATCCACTATGACATGAGAAATGAATATGCATATTTTCAGAGGTGGCAAAAGTATACACATCCTTTACTTTAGTTAATAAAGGGAAAAGCCCCTTAGCCGAGGCACACACACAGGCTAAGCACTGGGGGTATGGGGGGCAAATGGAGCCTCGCTCGGGGTAAAGATTGTTAGCCTGAATATAGGCTACTGACTGAATGCATGTTCCCGTCATTAGCCCTCGATGCATTCATGTATATGCAATACTTGTGTAGAGTGCAAAATAAAGTGGTTTACGGCGAGGCCTAATTGATGTAATCCTTAGTTTGTCGTGCAAATGCTAATGTCACGATCACGATCGTGGCTCCGGGCTCCCGGGCGCCAATGCCGCCCCTGGAGGGTTAGCGGGGCTCCCGGGCGCCAGTACCGCCCCTGGATGATTAGCGGCACCTGCGCTACGTTCGCGGCTGTCCGCAATCAGCAATTAACCACGGCATAAAAGCCCCGGCTTTCCACCCACGGGTGTCGGATCATTGTCGCTAATTCCGTGTTACAAATCCTGTTGTTGATCCTACCCGTATGGATTGTAACCAGTCTCCAGCCAGCCTGTTCCTCACCTCCCTGCCTACCTGCCTGTCTGTCTCTCACCTGCCTACCTGCCTGTCTGTCCCTCACCTGCCTGGCTGCCTGCGTGCCTGTATCACGTAAATAAACTCTATTTTGTACTGCATAACCCTGAGTCTGAGTCTTGCGATTGGGTCCTACTGCCAACTCCCTTGACAGAATGATCCGACCAGAAATGGACCCAGCAGACTCAGGCTCGGGGTTAGTCAGCCTGTGGCAGTACATTCTCGACCGGATCCAGCCGCTGCCTACTTTCGAGACCCAGCCGGCGCTGAGCTACCCGGAGACCCGCCTGGCTCTGGGGGGGCCTCGTAGCGTCCAGCGGGCTAACCGGCGGCGGGGCAGGCAACCCCCGCCACCCCGGGTCCCGGTCCCGGCTGGATCGCAGCAGTTCAGTTTTCCCGCTGCTGGGTCACAGCCATCCCAGGTCCCGGTCCTGGTTGCACCGCCGCAGCCCCTGCCGGTCCCTGCTGCCAGGTGCCAGCCGTTCCGAGTCCCGGTCCCGGCTGGACCGCAGCAGCTCCCACCAGTCCCTGCTGCCAGGTGCCAGCCACCCCGTGTCCCGGTCCCGGCTGGACCACAGCAGCTCCCATCAGTCCCTGCTGCCAGGTGCCAGCCACCCCGAGTCCCGGTCCCGGCTGGACCACAGCAGATCCCACCAGTCCCTGCGGTCAGGTCGCAGCCACCCCGGGTCCCGGTCCTGGTTGCACCGCCGCAGCCCCTGCCAGTCCCTGCTGCCAGGTGCCAGCCGTTCCGAGTCCCGGTCCCGGCTGGACCGCAGCAGCTCCCACCAGTCCCTGCGGTCAGGTCGCAGCCACCCCGGGTCCCGGTCCCGGCTGAACCGCAGCAGTCCTGTTTACCCGCTGCTGGGCCACAGCCATCCCGGGTCCCGGTCCTGGTTGCACCGCCGCAGCCCCTGCCGGTCCCTGCTGCCAGGTGCCAGCCGTTCCGAGTCCCGGTCCCGGCTGGACCGCAGCAGCTCCCACCAGTCCCTGCTGCCAGGTGCCAGCCACCCCGAGTCCCGGTCCCGGCTGGACCACAGCAGCTCCCATCAGTCCCTGCTGCCAGGTGCCAGCCACCCCGAGTCCCGGTCCCGGCTGGACCACAGCAGCTCCCACCAGTCCCTGCGGTCAGGTCGCAGCCACCCCGGGTCCCGGTCCTGGTTGCACCGCCGCAGCCCCTGCCAGTCCCTGCTGCCAGGTGCCAGCCGTTCCGAGTCCCGGTCCCGGCTGGACCGCAGCAGCTCCCACCAGTCCCTGCTCCCAGGTCCCAGCCACCCCAAGTCCCGGTCCCGGCTGGACCACAGCAGCGCCCGCCAGTTCCGGCTCCCAGGTCCCAGCCACCCCAAGTCCCGGTCCCGGCTGGACCACAGCAGCGCCCGCCAGTCCCTACTCCCAGGTCCCAGCCACCCCTAGTCCCGGTCCCGGCTGGTCCACCGCAGCTCTTGCCAGTCCCTGCTGCCGGGTGCCAGCCGTCCCGGGTCCCGTTCCCGGCTGGACCGCCGCAGCTCCTGCCAGTGCCTGCTGCCGGGTGCCAGCCGTCCCGAGTCCCGGTCCCGGCTGAATCGCCGCAGCTCCTGCCAGTCCCTGCTGCCGGGTGCCAGCCGTCCCGGGTCCCGTTCCCGGCTGGAACGCCGCAGCTCCTGCCAGTGCCTGCTGCCGGGTGCCAGCCGTCCCGAGTCCCGGTCCCGGCTGGTCCACCGCAGCTCTTGCCAGTCCCTGCTGCCGGGTGCCAGCCGTCCCGGGTCCCGTTCCCGGCTGGACCGCCGCAGCTCCTGCCAGTGCCTGCTGCCGGGTGCCAGCCGTCCCGAGTCCCGGTCCCGGCTGAATCGCCGCAGCTCCTGCCAGTCCCTGCTGCCGGGTGCCAGCCGTCCCGAGTCCCGGTCCCGGCTGAATCACCGCAGCTCCTGCCAGTCCTTGCTGCCAGGTCGCAGCCTCTCCCAGTCTCGGCTGCAACGCCGCAGCCTCTCCCGGTCCCGGCTGCACCACCGCAGCTCCTACTGGTCCCTGCTGCCAGACGGCAGTCATCCCCGGTCCCGGTCCCCGCTCCGACGGCACCGGTGTCCCCTGCCTTGCCTCCAGGTCGTCCACCGGAGGGTCCCGGCTCGGCCTCTGCCTTGCCGCCAGGTCGTCCGCCTGAGGGTCCCTGCTCGGCCTCCACCCAGCCTCCGGGTCGTCCGCCCAGCCTCCGGGTCGTCCACCCGACAGTGCCGGCCCGCTCATCGTGGGTCGCCAGGAGGCTCCCGTTGAGGGGGGGGTACTGTCACGATCACGATCGTGGCTCCGGGCTCCCGGGCGCCAATGCCGCCCCTGGAGGGTTAGCGGGGCTCCCGGGCGCCAGTACCGCCCCTGGATGATTAGCGGCACCTGCGCTACGTTCGCGGCTGTCCGCAATCAGCAATTAACCACGGCATAAAAGCCCCGGCTTTCCACCCACGGGTGTCGGATCATTGTCGCTAATTCCGTGTTACAAATCCTGTTGTTGATCCTACCCGTATGGATTGTAACCAGTCTCCAGCCAGCCTGTTCCTCACCTGCCTGCCTACCTGCCTGTCTGTCTCTCACCTGCCTACCTGCCTGTCTGTCCCTCACCTGCCTGGCTGCCTGCGTGCCTGTATCACGTAAATAAACTCTATTTTGTACTGCATAACCCTGAGTCTGAGTCTTGCGATTGGGTCCTACTGCCAACTCCCTTGACAGCTAAAAATTGTTCCACGATTTACGCATTGTTTCATCGCCGAATAAGAAAGAAGTTGGGATAGTGATGGTCGTATAAATGACTATCAATCCCCTTGTCAGCCTGTCAGCCTTTTAGTGGAATCAATAAGTCAGGATTTAGTTGCTCCAATTTATACCTATCCACTTTATCTTTATGGGGGAGGTCGTTAAGGGCCGACTGGGATGTAGACACACGTACCTGCCTGGAAGCATAACGTTTAGCTTAGCATTGGATAGGCCAGTCGGTGTTTTTTATAGGGCTATGCTGATTAGCAAAGGTTAAATACAAGTCTATTGCATTCGTAGGCCACCAGTGGCTTTTGCTTTTGGCTCCAGCAAAGTTAGTGTGTGCAACATTCCAGAGCCAATACCAAAGTATGTAAAAGACTTCTTTGTTGGTCAACAAGGCACAACATGGCCTTAGGATTGGATCGGCCGCTGCTGAGTGGGAACTTCAGGCTCTTATGGAGAACGGGAGTGAAAAATTCCATGCTGGGCAGCGCCACAGCACCCGAGGTTCTCACAGGCCAAGAAGGATGTGACATTCTTGGGCATTTGGGCCACACTACGAAGCGCTGATGTTTGGTCTTTATAGTAGGCTGCTACACACTGTCGAGCTGCAACCATTAGGGCTGAGCCATTCATCAGAAAATTATCAAAATCACAATATGGCCCGAAGTGCAATATCCAAATTGCAGGAGCTGCAATTATTTTGATGAGGGTAAAATGTGTAAATGTTTATTTTTAATGCCATTAATTTTCATTTCTCAACATGTTTCTTCAGTGAATATTTTTATGCTAAAAATGATCAGATTTTAAAAACCGTCCACAGAGTCCAAGGACCTCAAGGTTATTGGGAGACTGTCCCAAAGTTTCGGGGCTGCTGACTGGAAAGCACGGCCGCCCCGAGTCTTTAAGAGTGTTTCTCCCTGCTCTGACCGCCACTCCGACCAGAATCTCACGGCCGACCCAGAGGAGCTTTTCACCAAGCTGGACAGAATCGGGAAGGGCTCTTTCAGAGAAGTCTTCAAAGGCACCGACAACCGGACGCAGAAGGTGGTGGCCATCAAGATCATCGACCTGGAGGAGGCTGAGGACGAGATCGAGGACATCCAGCAGGAGATCACGGTGCTCAGCCAGTGTGATAGCCCCTTCGTGACCAAGTACTATAGATCGTACCTCAAGGTGTGTGTGTGCGTGCATGTGCGCGTGCGTGAATCATCTCTTATGATGCTGTTGTTGGGTGCTGTGGCTGCTGTGTATTCTATTTTATTAAAAAGACAGTCTTTTTAATAAAATACAGTCTTAACAAAGTTTTAATATGATGGGTCAAAAGGTCACGTAATGTTGTATTGACTGTAGAGCAATGTGATTGATCTATTTTTTTTTTTCCAGGGTACAAAATTATGGATTATCATGGAATATTTGGGTGGAGGTTCGGCCCTGGACTTGGTGAGTTAATAAAAAGATTATCTCATCGTAAAACGAGATTAGATTGTCAGTCCTTTTCTGAATAACAGATGTGTAACACTAATTACACCATTTCTTAAGTCGCCCTTTTGCTTAATTCAACCAATGGGTGTGTCCCCCCCCCCCCCCCCCCCCCCCCCCCCCCCCCCCCAGCTGGAGCCCGGTGCCTTGGATGAGATGCAGATCGCCACCATCCTGAGAGATCCTGAAGGGACTAGAGTACCTGCACTCGGAAAAGAAAATCCATCGAGACATAAAGGGTATTAACAGACCGTCCTCCTGAGGAAGAACCGGATCGCTAAAAGTGTAGGGATCCAGGGACAACATTGTTGTGCTGCGTCATTGCCACAACAGTTCCTCTTATATTGTCGAGTCCTAAAATTGGACCTTGGTCAAGTGCAAATATTGAACATTTCCTGTGTGCGCGTGCGTGCGTGCGTGCATTCGGGATGGGGCACAATGAAAATGTCATGCCACAATTGTCCTGGCCAAAATTGTCTCGTTATATATTGGTAACATTTAGAAAAATGTAGATTTTTGGTCCGACAAAAAAAGTGCATGTTCTTCAAGATTCACACTGTGAATGCAGATATTTCATTGGCCTGGTTTTCAACCCTAACCGTTTTTATTTTTAGATTTTTTTTTTGGTGAACTATCGGACTACACCTCAGGCTTGGAGCCTGAGGATGGAAGGAGGCCGTATCAAACATATCTTCTGTTTGCCAGGAGATACACCGGGCCAGGGACGAGCTCCGCCCAGTAGGAGGGGGCTGGACTTCTGGCAGGCGGGCGCCATGCCCATCTCCTTCATCTCCCTGTTCTCGGCCTTCACGCCCCCCCCCCAGTGTTGGTGTCTTTACACTCAGCAACCTGAGGAGGGAATAATCACACACAAATTGTGTGTGTGTGTGTGTGTGTGTGTGTGTGTGTGTGTGTGTGTGTGTGTGTGTGTGTGTGTGTGTGTGTGTGTGTGAAGAGATTGAAGTGTTCTATTTAAATCTCAGGTATCCTGCTTTAAGTGGATTAGATCCTCTGGGATCTAAATGTATATGGGGGGCTGTACAGACGTGTAAATAAGCTCATTTTTATATATACTGTATATGCAGAAAGATTTAGTGAGTATTAAGAAATCACTGTGTTAACAATGGCCAAAATGCAAGCTGTAGATATTGGTTTCAAGGTAAACGTTTCAAGGCAATTACACGACCATACTTGAGATGACCATGCCTAAATTACCAGTTCTTTTTGTATATCTGCTTTTTGATTGTGAGCCTTTTCAACGGACGCTCGATCGAATGGAAATGAATGGTCGGCCCTCTGTCCCGGTGGGTTTTTTTTTGTAACATGTCGTTTAGTTTTGTTGGCTCTTATTTGATTTTGGTTTTGGTTTCTTTCGCTCTGTTACAACGAGGATGAAGAATGTATGGCGAAGGCGGGACCATTTTGAAAACACTGGATAAGCGTGTTCCCGGCGCTTCGCTTCTAGGGTGACCGGAGCTATGCTGGACTGTGGGCTGCTAATTTAGCCTTTTTTTATTTTATGTTATACTTTTTTTTATTTTTAGAAAGTCTAACTAATTAGATCCAATTAGATTTTCGCTCATTCATTCCAGGGATTGCGAATGTTTTTTCCTCAACACACCCTGTGCTTTAATTGCACTTAACATAACAGACTATAAAATGCTTTCTTTTTTAGTTTTGTTTTTACGATAATCAAGGTAGCCATACGTCGGTAGCATGAACCGCACTTTATCTCTTATCTCCTGTTTTTGTCGGGCTATGGTTGACGTGAAACGGGGGTCGGGGGTGCTTTCCGCCACCTTCCGTCAGGCGTGTCTTTAAGTGGATGACGGCTTGAATACATGTGAGATGTAAGGAAACTGCAGGCAAGCGTATACACTTTAATTTGTGCTATGCGACGGGGTAACTCGTGTGCGAAAAGTTTCAAGTGCGTGGCAGGTATGCGTTGCAGCATACGGGACGGCGGAGAATGTGGAGTCCTGAACACTGACTTGTTCTAGGCTTTTGTTGATGAATGGATTGGCGGCTTTTGAATTTATCATAAGGTTTTTGTTCTCCAGATGTTTATGATGATGCACAGGTACATTTCTTCATGCGGATTAAACCATGGTAATGGATCTGCATCTTGCTGAGGTGATTTGGGTTTTCTTTCTTGTGAGAACATTGGTAAACAAAAAAACCCCCGAAAAACTGCAGTTCCTCTTGTGTCGAAAGCATTTGACCTTTCTGTCCTGTTCACTAAACTAGATTACACAACAGAGCGGGAGGGAAATGAGTAACTAGAACAACCAACCTGAAAAAGACTGGAGAAAAAAAAATATTCTGCAATGAGTGATTGAGGAGACAATGTGCAATGTCGGTATCGTTATTGGTCACATGTTGATGCCAATCCACTTCTTCATTCACATCGAGACATCAACATTTGTCATGAAATGACTTGAGTGCCATGGCCACAGAGCCAACCCTCACATCATTTGTACCTGTTCACTGTTATGGTTTTATACTTTCTTCTGGATCGTAATGTGATCAGGTGAGCTCATTACTTAGTATAGGCATCCTTTTTTCATGATCCAAAAAGCAGTATTATTGGTGTGAATGCTGAGAAGCATTCACAACATATGTTATTCGCCAAAGTTATTATTATTTTTAGGGTGCCTTTGCAATGCAAAGCACACTATTAAGGCTGATCCATACTCTGTGAGAAGCGAGAACTTTGTTCTCGCACCTAGGGCCTCGCCCACAAAATGACGTCATTTTGTTCTCGCAGCCCTAGGTCAGGAGTTCTCGCAGCTTGTTCTCGACACATCATCCGGGCCGAACTTTGTTCTCACGTCGTGTCCGAGAACTATTGTGTGATTGGTCAATTTGAAGTGGCCGTGGTTAATGCGTTTTCCGCCGGCGTGAAAGTTAGCATCGCGCGTGTGACGTGTGCTGCTGTGGGCTTTGAGGACTTCCCAGGAGTTCTGCACTTGAGTTCTCGCGGAGTATGAAATGTCCAGGTCTGCGAGAACTTTGTTCTTGTTCTCGCAGCCCTGGGTGCGAGAACAAAGTTCTCGCTTCTCGCGGAGTATGGAGCAGCCTTTACTCTCCTGCATACTTCTTTATTAGGGTGCCTTTGCAATGCAAAGCACACTATTACTCTCCTGCATACTTATTTATTTATTCTTCCGTACACATTTTCGGCGCGCTACTAGTCTCACAGCGTTGCCAGCACACACGCAAAAAAGACATCAAAACGTGCGCCTTGACCGGGAATAGCGTGCTATTGCTTTTCTTATACATACCATTCATACTTTCCGAAATATTCAACATTTTACAGCAATTTTTCCCCATTGAAATGAATGGGGGTGAATGTTCCAAATTTGTCCAAACCCACTCATATTCAACCTCTTCCCATTCATTCATACATTGAGGTAGAAACTCCATTCAAACATTAAAACGGTCAGGACACTTGGATGAATTCACACATGATTTCACAACTTTCATAACATTCATACTTTTTACACAATTACAGTTCAAACTTAATTGATTTTTCAGCTCCTCAGACACTTTAACATGGGTGTCTATTGCGCCGGTCAGAGCGGGTGACGTCACGTTAGAGTGTAGAGCAGACAAAAAAAATATATATATATTTTTAAAACTGCCATCCCGCCCACAATATTAACTCCACATACGTAATCTACGTAATCTATACATCAAAATGTAGGTACACCTGTGACGATCACATATATGTAACTATGGAAACAAACACTTATACTTTTGGATTTATGAGCCTCGGAATGACAGGAGTCCAGCCACTCTGTTTCAAGCAGAATTGACAGACGCCATGGCGCCAAAATGGCGCCAAAATGGCGCCAAAATGGCGCCAATGAAAATGGAGTTAATATTGTGGGCACCAAACACACACACACACACACACAGAAGGGGCGTGGCTATGGCGGTGACATTCAAAATGGCGCCAATGAAAATGGTGTCAAATGGCGTCTGTGTTTGGCGGAATGGCGTGTGGTGGTGTAATTGTTATAGATTACGTGTGTGGAGTTAATAAGCACCAAACATACACACACACACACACACAGAAGGGGCGTGGCTATGGCGGTGACGCCGTATCCACGCCCCCTCGTCGCGCCAATAGCGGTGACGCCATAGCCACGCCCCCTCGTCGCGCACCGCACTATGGAAGGCCATCTAAGCAAAAAGCCACACGTAATTAACGTGTGAACACGTCCATTTTCGACGTGTTCACACGTCGGTTTTTGTCGTGTTCACACGTTACTTTTTACGTGTTAACACGTCGAAAATGGACGCGTTGCACGTATTTCCTGGTTTTGACCAATGAGGGACCTTGAATCAAGGAATTCCTGCATATTCATGAAGCGTGACGCGTCATTGATGACGTATGACGCGTAGGCGACCGCGTCATGCATAAATTAGTGACGTGCCGTCGACGCAGACGCTCCGCCCTCGTGACGAGCACGCTGTAAGCACCTACGTGTACCGTACAGGAAGTGACGTGTGTGACACGTAGGCCGGAGAGGCGTGGTTTAGAAGAAACCAAGTGCAACTTTCAGCGGGGGACGATGTGGAAGCAATACAAGCAGCTTTGTCAAGGTAAAATAAATCGCTAACTTTATAAGATAAGATAAGAACTTTATTAATCCCGAAGGAAATTCTTGTGCCAGGTTGCATAGCAATACAATAAAACAATAGAGAAATAAACAGAATAATAAAAAATGAAATAACAGATTTACAAATGTACAGTAGGTCCTAGTACAGGCCTGGCCAACCCTAGGTGAAGCATAAAAATATAGGCAAGATAAGATATTAAGTCCAAAAAAACAATTTGGCCATAATTGAAGTGTAATATAAGGGTAATAATAATAATGGTAAGAGGAAGTATTGCACATGATATAAAGAATATTAAGAATATTGCACATAATGATGAAAGGTAATGTAGCATGGTAATATTGCAAGGATAATATTGAGAAGAAGTATTGCACATGACATTAGGAATATTGCAAACATTTCCTCTCATGATGATGAGAGGAAATATTGCAAGGTAGTATTTAGAGGTAACATGATATTAATATTAATAATAATATTTGATGCTGTAATCGCGAACTCTATGTTGTAGCCATCTAATGGCCAGCTATGTGGTCAAGCTATTTAACGTTTGTTAAAACCACCGTCTTTTTAATCATCGTAGGTCATTAGGATATAATAAAGTGGCTGATCTGAATCACGTTAGCCTGTTTTGCTTGCTGTGTTTGTTTATAATACCTAGCTGACCACTTGTTGGGTCTCATCAATGGATTTGTCCAGGAGATTGGGGAACACCAACAACGGAGAACCACCAGAGAACCACCAGAGCACCACCAAAGAACCGCCAGAGAACCACCAGAGAACCAGTGTCCCAAGCCTACAAAAACCACAGCACTGTCACACAATACTGTTAATAAACAATACATACAGGCCTACATTCCATTTCATCCCATCATATAGCCTATATTTATTGAACATGAAATGAGCTCAGCTCAATTAATGAAGCTATTAAATGAACTATTAATGACTTGGTCTTAAAT